>JARKHS020015854.1:0-35124 GCA_030143305.2 Amblyomma americanum
CAGGAGATCGAAAAATACCTTCGCCGATAGTAGTGCCCGTCGTGGAGCCGTCCAATTCGGCCTCCTTCGCCTTCAGCAATATTCTCATCGCCGCCGGCCATCAGTGAAGTAGCAGCTGTGCGAGGAAGGTCCCCTAACCTTGGCTGCAGAGGTTTCTTCACAGCGAAACGGCGAAGACTCCACACCGACGACCACGCGCGGCCGTACAGGATGCACTTTGATCACTCAAAGATGACTCCATGCAACTTCAATATCCCCACGCATCCCAGCGAAATGACAAGGACCAGCCGCAGTCACAGCATCCAACGAGCACATCCCCCGTCTCAAAGGCCAACCTGCTACTCAAGGACAGAGAAGCAGACTGCTTTGTTATTAGTGGACAGTTCGCCACCTTAAGGAAGTTACGGCCAGCTGGAAAACTCCACAAATTTGCACAGCAGACACGACCTTGTTGCGACGTCAAGACGAAGCCTCGCAAGAGTAGCAGTCTAGTAACATAATTATCCTGCCAGCTTCGTAGTTATCCCATGGTGTGATCTTAGGGTAGACTTCCTGACCGAGCACCTGCTTTCAGCCCAACGATATAAACTTTTCACTGACGAAGTCTTACTTTCAAAGTAAAACCTAGGGCATCACGCGGCCATCACTGTCATGTTGAATAAGTGGGCGCTAATGCCACTATGACACAGAAGAAAGACTATAGGACAGGCACTGTCTTCATAACTGGTTTAATGATACGGAACATAACTGTTAAATAAAAATAGACATCAAAGGCACCAACAAAAAAAATCAGGTAAAAATCGAGGTTAAAAAAGCGAGAAGGCAATGAATGAGCAGATAGTCGATTTCCGTTTTATATAGCGAGAGCGAAATCCTGCTCACTCAATTTCCACAGGAAACCATGTGGAACGTTTCATTCACTTCTCTGGTTCATTATTACGGATTGCTATAGAGGACCTGTGCGGCCCCAGAGATAGGGCGGAAATGGATGCATTTGCAGAACTTTTCACTCACCCCTGAGCAACTGGCCTTTTTGCGCTCTCCAAGGCGAATGCTCTAACACCGCTCGATTTAACCTATATATGCCATTCCACAGAGAGAAGGAATCTTATATGCCACACAAGATTCACAGGTCACAACTTTCACATTATGTTTAACTTTGCAGGAACCAGAAATGGTATCAACATTTTCAGCTTTTCTTTGCTGCAGAGGAAAAGGGTTCCTAATCTGAGGGGGGAAGGTAGGAATACTTGGACATGATATCTTTTCGCAGCGTCTTATTCATCTGATAAGCGGTGGATGCAAGGGATGACAGCATGCTTTCTCAAGTTCGCTCCTGTGGCGGATGAACGGCTTTCGACCCATCTCTTTAACATCATACAGGACTGAGAAATGAGTTTACTGGGATGGCCGGCATTTACCATTATAGAAACCTGGGCGTGAAGCTGTAGCCGAGAGCATGTTGGCAAGATTTTGCTAGGCTCATCGATATACTTACTGAAGCACCTTTCTAAGTTGGTCCACTTATATCGTCTCGATTTTCCTAATTCTCATTCAAATGTCTGATTTCTGAAAGACCACAACCTCGGAACAGCGTGCGCTTTAGCATAGACATAGGAGACATGTATTACACCCTGCCACATGACCGGCTTTTATCTTCCGTGAAATCATGCAGCACGGAGGATAATCATGAAATGAACTATGGGAATGAATCACGTGTTTCTATGTACCTGTGTTCCAAAACTTTAGGTAGGGGTGGCATGATATATTTACAGAAGTCGGGAATTTACATAGGCTGGCCTGTAGCACCTCTTTTAAGTAACATTTTTTTTTTAGTGAAAGTGATGTAGTACTCTTTTATAGATTGGAGTGGTTGAAGAAAGGCATCTTCTGTTAAGTTATTGGTTTGTTTGTCTTAGTTAACAGAATGGGGTGTAGTAACCGCATGGTGAACATTTCAAAAACCTTCAAATAGTGTGGCTAAGGTCGGAAGTTCCCACTAGAGGTTCCAAAAGAAAACGAGTTACAGTTTCCGGATGTGAAGCTGAGCGTATATTCTGCGCATTTCTGATGGAAGTGTTGCGCCCTAAGTAAAAATAACCACTACTCATTTATAGCTCCGAATTTTCGAAAGTAGTGAAGAAGGGAACAGCTCTGTTTGGCTCAGACAAGCAAAATCTTGTATACTTGTTCTCGGCGATAGCTTCAAAGCCAAAGTTTCTTGACTGTTAAATGCAGGCTACCCATGTTATGTTATTTCGCAGTCGTGTGTGAAGCTAATGAAATGTGTCAAAGGCCGTTCTTCCCCCACTGAAGCGAACTCAAGGATGCATGCTGTCATTCCTTACATCCATTCGCTTATCACATGGCGTTGTGAAAAGATATGATGTCGGAGTAGCTTTAGCTGCCCCTCCCATATTAGGTATGCCTTGTCCTCTGGTGCAAAGAAAGGCTGAAAATGCTAATAAAATTTCTCGTCCCTGCAAACTTAAACACAGAGTGAAATTTGTGCCCTGTGATTATGATACGGTATTTAAGATTACTTTTCTCTGTGAAATGTTGTACTTTGGTCAAACCTGGCGGTGTTTGAACGTTCGTCTTAGATTGCATGAAAATAGCAGTTCAATGGTAGGCAAGACCTCCGAACAGCAGTTGCCGCCCTAATTGTCAAGCCACAACGGCCCTACATCGCCCTCCACAACAAAGATCCTGATATGTAATAGAGGCGTTCTAGATAGTCTCGTGTGAAAATTGCGTGATAAAGCCTTAGCTCTCGCTATCTACATAGGAGATAGACTATCAGCGCAGGTCTTGATTTCCTTTTTAACTTTGATTTGTTAACTTCTTGTTTTTGGGGCTGCATTTTGTACCTTTTTGTATTTAAGAGTTCCTTTCCTTCAAAATAAAGAAGTTGTGAATGCGGCCCCTGTCCTGTGGTTTGCTTACACTGTCTTTGTAACTTTTTCGACCACTTGTTCATCATGAACAGCATCCCACCAGATCAACTTTCCATTATGTTGCCCTCAATGTACTCGATGAATGAGTCAATGTCCCACCCTGTTCAAGCGCCACTCTCCCTGGGGTGCCGGCAATAGCGACACTATCGAAGGCATTATCGAATGAAGCAGGCGTTCTTAGACCGAAGATGCGGTTTCGCAAGAGGCATCACCCGCTTCTGTAATAGACAGGCTGAGGTGCTGGCGATAAACTTTAGGAAAGGATAGCGACACCTCGGCATACGCACGAGAATGGATGTTGAACCGACATTCGAGACGCCTTAGCCCTCTCTGCTCAATCCGCAGAAGATCCGCCTAAAGAGAAAGACATGCTCCTCTTAGGCATCAACGCAGCAATGCTCTGAGCCGAAAAAAAGCTCCGCAGTCTTGGTCGACATTTAGAGCGAGTGGGTTTCATCGACCACGGCGGCTGCGGACCACGGCGGCGGCGGCTGCCTCCCGTAAGGACTTTAGAACTGCTACATTACTGTTATTTACGTTACTGCTATATAAAGTTGTTACCAACTAATTTTTCTATTATACAGCTGTTACCCTCTGTGACCCATCTTCCTTATTATCCCTTGGCGGCTCCCATCTGGAGTACATTAACTTCATTAGCCTCATTGTCAGGGTTGCGTCCTCTGCCGTTTTCTTTCTTATCCGCACTTCATGGTCGTGAGCAAAAATTGTGCTTTCTAGGGTGTGATCTACCCGTCGCGGTGGCTCAGTGGTTAGGGCGCTCGGCTACTGATCCGGAGTTCCCGGGTTCGAACCCGACCGCGGCGGCTGCGTTTTTATGGAGGAAAAACGCTATGGCGCCCGTGTGCTGTGCGGTGCCAGTGCACGTTAAAGATCTCAATATGGTCGAAATTATCCCGGAGCCCTCCGCTACGGCACCTCTTCTTTTCTTCCTTCACTCCCTCCTTTATCCCTTCTCTTACGCGCGGTTCAGGTGTCCAACGATATATGAGAGAGATACTGCGCTATTTCCTCCCCCCCCCCAAATCAATTATTATTATTTTCGTCGTCGTTGTCAAGGCTCTGTCGAATGCTGAGAATTAAGAAACAGATTGCAACCTATGAATACAGCTGATCTTTCCGACAAATTCAGGTAGCGGATGTCGCCAAGAGAACACTGAACCATCCACAGCCAAGTGGGAAAAATGCTGCGTGACGTCATTTAACCACCACAGAGCCGATGAGCCTCACCCATCGTTCTGGTGAAGAAAAGAGGTGCTGCACTTCGGTTCTGTGTGGATTACTGTCACTAGAACAAATTAACAAAGAATGGTATGTTGCCCATCGTACACATAGGCGACATCCAGGAGTGACTGTGCAGTGCGAATTACATCTTGTCGACGGATCTCAAGAGCGGATACTGCTAGATCAAGGCTGACGAAAGATCTTGAGAGGAGACCGCCTCAGTCGTGGCAGAAGACCTCGTTATGTTCAACAAAAATCGATTTGGACTTTTCTTTGTACTTGGATGTTTTCATCTGCTCATGAACATTGTTTTAGCAGGTTTAAAGTGGAGAAGTCTCGTTTACTTAGACGATGTTGTTTCTGCCTATTACGAGCCGCCCACGTAGCACTGCACGTAAAAACCAGCCGAGCCTGTCAGCGACAAAAGACACCACAAAACATACCAGCATGACTTTTGTAATCAATACCACTTCCAACAAAGCCGTTCCAGTGACTCGATATTGACCTCCTCAGCCACTTCCTGATGTAGAAATCCGAGAGTGAATAACACTGGCCGCCGAGTAGCTGATCTATTACGCCAAAATATAAGCCCAGCATGGCAGCCGAATTTGCGAAATATATCACTGAGCTACTATTGAGGCATAGTGTAAAAGGACTCATAACAAATAGAATAAAAGGTTTTTGTCTGAACAGACGGAAGCCCTTCTACGCTAGTCACACAAGCCATCGGAGGACGAGTGCGTACAACACAAAAACTAAGAGGCTAACGGATCGCTTCACAAAACAGTCCCCGACATGTTCATCATATATGTCTCCGCACACAAGACCTTGATTGCCATCCTCGCCTATGTCGTCTTTTCTTATGCCACTCTCCAGGAGACTGCCCCGATAAAACTGCTGAGGCTCGTTTATGTAATGGCAGCTACGACCACGCTCGGCGCCATGCTGCCAATCGTTATTTACAAAGACAGCCTAGACGTCACTACTTCCCTTCAGTGTGCAGAAGACGTCCGATAGTTAGTCCAGCTAAGAATTAAAAAGTAAAAATGCACCGATGATGACGCTACAAGGGTTACGTGCAGGGTTAGCGTGTATGGGTGTGGCCGTTTATTCGCCGCCGCGGACATAGAAGCTTTTGCGTTACTAGTCCTGCCCGTACAATACCCTTCATAAAATCAGAAAACTTGACTACAAATGAACATTAGAAGCGACGCAAAAGGACGAGGACAGGAGGCAAAGAAACGAACACGACACCACAGCGCAGTGTTCTGGTGTTGTGTTCGTTTTTTTGCCTCGTGTCCTCGTCCTTTTGCGCAGTTTCTAGCCTTTTTCGAAAATGACTCAACCAGCCCGCAAGAACTACCTACTTGAATACGATGTCATTCCCGAGTAATTCGCAGTATCCTGGCGGCGCCGCGCATGCCCACCAATTTGCACAGTTGTCGACAACGTTTTTAGATCTCTTTCAGTTTGCAAGCTCCCACCGAGCCGCGCACGAGAAAGCGGCCCCCTTCCGTTTCCACTCACCATGCGGCGCTGCTGTCACTGTCGGCCCGGAGAGCTCGCGCTCGGCAGCGGTTGCGGCAGCCTTCTCCGCCGGATCTCATCCGCTATAACGTCGCGAACGAACGCGCAGAATTCAAATTTGTTGGCCGTCTTTTGATTGTCACGTAGAAACTTCAGTCTCATGGTTAAAGAACTGTTTGGCCTGAGCAGTAAGGGTGAGATAAAGAGCAGGCTGAAGCAAGATCGCGAAAAACTGCGATCGTTTACTTGCTTCGCGCTTTATCTATCGCATCGTATTTACGATGTTTATCCTGGATAGTTTAGTGCCTGTTGGCGTAACGCTATCAATAGTTCTTGTGAATAGTTCACGAACCATAATGGAAGATTTAAAATATCCATGTTTCGTTCTGTTTTTAGAACAGTCACGAAATTCCGCGCTCTGTTACCGACGTAAGGAGCACAGCACAGAGAGCATGGTTTTTCACGTTCTCTTAGAGCATTTATCTAAATGCACACAAACACTGAATGCAGACACACCTGTTACGAAACACGGAAGGAATGCCTACAGAAGACGAGCTTTTTTATTTGCAATGGTGACTTTTTCTGTTTTCCAGCCGGCGATTCACAACTCTCGTGTAGAAGTGCATGCGTGTAACTATGACAAAATTCAGCACCTGGCATGTAAAAGAGGCCATATGCTCTGCGCATCCAAGCCGCGCAAGGTTTCTCAATTCCAACTCGTCTAACACCCCCCAAAACATATCTGCGAAAAGTGGGCCTTCTTGCAATGAAGTTGAAACTGCTCTGTTTACAATATTTGTAAACTCTAACATCTTTTTTGTAGGATGCTTTAGGCAGCCTTGTTCGAAGCTCCTGTACACGGTGAGGTACGAGTCACTGCCAACAACTGGCACTGGGGAGCTGATATCCTCTATGCAGGAAGGGCATGTTGTACTCTTGCTGAATTTATGCACCACATAGCCCGAAAAGTAGTATGATATGCTTTCATCTACTTCTCCCTTTGAGTAAATGTGGTCACTGCCACTGTGCTGGGGCAAGTCATTAGGTTCAGAGGTTAACTCAAGAATTCTGGTTTCAATCAGGTCATGCAGGTGTGCTTGCTTACAGCGGTGTGATTCTCTCGATTTCTTCAGTGTGTCTTGAATACCTACAAGCACAGCACTCGGTGCACCCTCCACACTTCCACGCAGACCGGTATTTATAGGTGTGTACAGAGTAAGCAGTCGGAATATTTGTGTGAAATTCACGACTGTCGGATGTGACTCGTCGCCTCCAAATGAGCGCACCAATCCGCTACTTTGACAAGGCGGCGGCAGCGGCGGCGACGATAGGGAGAGGCAAACAGTGTGGCGAGCGCCACCGCGCGGCAGGAAAGAGAAAGGCGACACTCCGCGCGCCGGAGCTTTCAAACTGAAAGAGATCTAAAAACGTTGGTTGTCGACGTAAAGCCATAATAATTATGCGCGATTTAGGACACTGTGTTTGCGCAGATACTGTCTAGATTGTTTTTATATCCAGTGGTTATATTTGCGCATTTTCTTTCGTTGGAAAGCATGGGCCGACGGTTCTTTACAAGAGGAGGGGAAAGCCGCAATGCTATGTCATCATCATCATCATCATCATCATCATCATCAGCCTTACTACACCCACTGCAGGGCAAAGGCCTCTCTCATGTCTCTCCAATTAACCCTATCCTTTGCCAGCTGCATCCACCCTTTGCCTGCAAACTTCTTAATCTCATCCGCCCACCTAACCTTCTGCCGCCCCCTGCTCCGCTTACTTTCTCTTGGAATCCACTCCGTTACCCTTAAGGACCAGCGGTTATCTTGCCTTCGCATTTCATGCCCTGCCCAAGCCCATTTCTTTCTCTTGATTTCGACTAGGATGTCATTAACCCGTGTTTGTTCCCTCACCCACTCTGCCCGCTTCCGATCTCTTAACGTTACACCTATCATTTTTCTTTCCATGCCTCGCTGCGTTCATGCTCAAGGCCGCTGGTACAAGGCTTCATAATTTTCTGACTGTTCTAAAGATGCAACCAGGGTGCCTTGCGCGGCGTCTCTCCTTCTTAGGCTTTAGAGTGACAATGGCCGAGAGCACCTGCTGCGGGGTCTCAGTGGTTAGGATACTCGTCTAATGAGCTGGAGGACCCTGGTTGAACCCTGGCCGCAGGAGCCGAGTTTCGACGCGGGCGAAACAGCAAAGGCGCCGTGTGCTATGCAATGTCAGTGCACACTGAAGGTCTCCTAATGGTCGAAATTATATTGTAGCCCTCCCCTACGGACCTCTTTTTCAATTTCCTTAACTTCTTGCTGCATTCTTCCTGACGCGTTATAGGTGTCCCCCATGAATTGATAGTTATGGGCTTTCATTTCCTCAGAACCATTTCTTCTAGCCGAGAGCGGCCAGAATTCTCTCCTCCGACGACCGTTGTGCACACCTGTTCCTATCGCCGCTGCCGAGTTGTTCAGTTTTTGTGGGGCCAGGTAAGCCCAAGAAAATGTTCCTTTCTTTAGCCCTGCCCTGACATTCTGATAACTGTACTGCGGTCGCCACCACACCAAAATAAGTATAAAGCGCTGTTCTATTAACACATTCGGACTGTGCTCTGATGGCATGTCCTGCGGAAAGAACTTAACTCGCTTTCATAACTTAATATCTTGTTTCGACAGCTCTGACTTAATGCGGAAAGAACTTAACTCGCTTTCATAACTTAATATCTTGTTTCGACAGCTCTGACTTAAAAGACGCTGCCGTGTGCTGCCCTCAGTTAGGCTTTGGGGTAGGCGTTCAGCCTGTAAATCGTTGCTGCTCCGGGATCGTTCTCTTTTTTATTTTATGTCATTTTTTAAGTTTTCTGAGAGGAAAAGTAAAAGAGTAGGCACGGGCTACAAGGACTCGGGCTCTCGGGTAGGCCCGTGTTCGTGCAGTGCTCGAGATCAGGTGCTCGCAACGAACGTACGTGGCGTGGCTCTTTGAGTTAAGCGTTGATTGGCATAATGCAATATGATGCCACTACAAGTCAGAACCTGTATACTACATCATAAGTGCAGAGGTTCAGCCTTCAAGTACAATGGCTGCTTAAAAGCAAACATAATTTGCCAAGGGCACACTTCTGCAGCTGCTGCTTCATGTGCGAAGGAAAATAATCTTAAGGCTGTGTTAGGTCACTGTTTGAAAGTGAATGTATGCAGTCATTTCGTTTAAAACATTTGGCAACGAACATCGGTTCGAAAGTTAAAGAAATAATGGCCGCCAACACTCCATGAAGACGCAAAAGCAGGATACAGTCTTTGACGTCGTGCAGGTGCCTATTGCCAAGAAGAAAAAAAGAGTGATTCTGTAACAGTTCAAGCCCTGCAAGTCGATGTATTATTTAACAACGAGGATCCACCCTCTTATAAGCGTTGCCCTTGTGGTAGCTCAACCGTATACTAAGTGTGCAGGTGAAATTCTCCTGCGGCTAGAGTAGACAGTGCATACGGTCGAAACAAGTTTTCTCACAAATTTTGAATTTGATTGAAAATTGTTTCTCTAGTAAGGCTCAAAGAACTGCAGAAAAGGCAGTGGCCTTCAAAACGACGCTAAGGTGAAAAGCTGACATGTAAACGAGATGTGTTTACATCGAGCCGAAGCCAACCTCCCTCCAGAAGGAAATATAACAAAGCTGCCAGTTGGGCTAGTTTGTATCTGTTATATATAACGAATACAGCTAAAAGTAACGCTAGTATCTAAGAAGAAAGGATAGCGGACAACGCATGCACTGATACCGTAAGTGTTATTGAGAACAGAGCTACCCAGGTAAACATACAACCCGTGCGTGCTAAGCACGTAGAGCAACCCGTGGAGGCGAACACTCGTACGAAACAAGGAACTATCCATTTATGCTAAAGCATCAATTCCACGCGTATTTATTCTCTTTCCCTCTATTTTTTTGTTACTTTTTACCTCGCACAGGTGCAGGAGTTGTTGAAGGATTGGTGCAGGGTGTGAAAAAACGAAAGGAGAAAAAGAGAGCGACAAAAATCCGAGCGTGTGGGCTGGACAGTTTAAGGGGCACTGAAAAGAAATAGAAGCTGGCCTTTACCGACGATCTACCGGTGTACAGATCTGAAAGAAACCCCTCTCACCAGAAACTAAGGTTTTATAAACTAGGAAAGACCTGGAAAAGGAAATTTTTCTGAACACCAGCCTGTTTCGCAAGTAAAAGACGCAAACCCTACGTGTTACAGAGGGTACATTTTACCGTCTTCCTCCTCAGAACGGCGGCAATCTGTACAGGAGATGACGTGAGAAGTTTGAATTGACTTAATTTAAAATCAAACTTTCTTGCCTACTCAAGCATCTCTTGCTGCCGAACAAACGTCATAGAGCCAGAAAGAGCCAGAGAACGAATTTGTGCTGGGAAACATTAACATATTGAGTCTTGAGCTGCGTGGTTTACTTATGGCTCTTTCCGTACATGTGTTGCTCACCAGGTACCCCTCTCCGTGGGTGATAAGCATGGGTTGTATGGTTTGCTTGGTGGCCACCTTTTAATAAAACTTCCCGTTCTACTGCAGCGCTCTGCGATGCACTTTGTTCTGTGCTTCTGGTGGTTGTTTCTTTGTGTGTGACTGCAAGAAGTGATTACAGAGTCTGTGCAAATAAGAATACATTGGTACAATGCCGTCAAGTAGGGAGCGTAGCGCAGAAGTTCACAGTGATTTTGAAAGCCAAATACCTAAACACAATGGTCGAGCTGCTAATTTCAGATTCGAAGCTGTTGCTATCGGTGAAGAAGCCGAGCAGCTCAAGACAATGAGACACCCGCGCAAGCTCAGGTGCTGCGAAAAGATCAACATGCGTCCTCTAGCTCAATCCATCTACATGGGCTGAGTGCTCCGCTCTATTCTGAGGTTTACAGAGAGGTTGACATTGTTGCAACCTACTGGTGGGGTTAGCCTGGCGAATTCTGCCGGAAATTGCTCCACCGTAGCCACAGTTAAATATAAATAAGACCCGCAAATCTGGCGCATACATGAGACATGATTGATCTATATACTTCTAAAGACAATCACCTATGACAATAAATAATGAACTCCTGCTGTAACCACTAGGAGTACAAATCCGAGTCCCGGAGGAACTTCAAAAGAAAGCGTGAAGCCTCCTTTCCACATGAATGTTTTCCGCGTGGTTAGACAATGTCTTGAAGAGAACTGTAAGAAACTCCTGTATTCTTGAGCGAAACAAACAACAATTGCCATTGAGGCGGCTTTACGGAGGTTAGGGTCTTGTCAGGCGCAACCTGTTCTTATCCTGACGGATTCAAAATCTGCCTTTAAAAGGTTCGAGCGCTCTCTACACATGGTGCATACTATTCATTACAGAGCCTTCTCCATTCAGTTCTGGTGGGTGCCTTCACTTATAGGTGTCAGCCTATTTACAGCCTCACTAGCGTGTAAAACGCTGTCAGCTAATCCATTAACAAAGGTCCCTCAAGATGCCAAGAAGCTATTTAGAGAAACGGTGCTCCGCCTTTTTAGTACCATGTGTAGTTCGTCCAACGAGCCATGTGTGACAAAGGGACTAAAAAGATCCCAGGCCACATTATTAAATCGCATTCGCATGGCCTCCGCTCGCACCTCTGCTTGGAGGTATGAGAAGGGACTCACATAGTCTGCGCTGCGTTCCAGATGTGGTGTGTGTGGTGATGTAGAACATTATCTTATGTGCTGTTCAGTGTACAACGCTGCTAGGTGTACGTTGTTCGCCCCCTTCTTTCCAATATAATTATGACGGGCCTCAAAAGAACGAGAGTAATTCTGAGTTCTGAAGTACGATCTCCTTTTTTTGCTTAAGTATTATTCCGGACACTAAAATAGAAAACAACTTAAAATTGAAGCGGTAACGAGCATCAGCGCATGTCCGGCTATTCTGTTACTTGCTTTGAAAGTATGCCGACTCTTACAAATCAGATATCGTTAAGACAGCAAGTTTCGCATGGCACAAGGCCATGCCCTAACGAGTTTTTTTTTTTTTTGATCAAAACGCAGAATTGGTGACGTGGTTCGCAGGCCAGGTTTGTACATACCATTCTTGTGTTTGTCGCTTTTTGTACACTTCGTGCAAAAAATATACATTTGGATTTCTTGTGAACGTTGGGTAATAATGCACGCATATCAAATCTTCTGGATACATTTTTGCTGTAGTACTTCGCATGAACAAAACAATAGGTCCGCCAGTGCTCAGTGCCTGGAAGAAAAGCAGAATTGGCCTTTAGGTTTGCTTCAGACCGCAAAGCGTGGTCGAGTAAACTGTTGTGAGAGCTCCTAGCTTAGAGGTTTTTCGTTATAGCCTCTGCTTAAATTGTGTTCTATCGATCGAAAAAAATGCGATTTGTAGGTGGATTTATTTCGGATACAATTGAAATTGGCTAGTTCACATTCTTCCTCAAAATCGGCCATGAATATAGAGTGCTTTTTCTTTCGAGTGATATTTATTGCCTCAGGAAATAAAGGTTATGAAATGACAGATGAGTAAGGTGCTTAAATAAATAAGAAAAGGTGGCCTGATCTAATGAAATCATGTTGTGAACGATGATATGGACCCTGTGTTTAGGCAATATAGGAATCCGCATTGTCCTATGAGAGACCCACCGCCGCCAGGTGCCGAATTGTCGTCGGCTTCAGCACAGTGAAAACCAACAACAGGTGGTGGATATCCGCCTCACAGTCTCTGACCTTGCAGACTGGACACCCGGGGCGGTGATATAAATGTTTGAAGTGCGGCCACTTGCGTGTCACAGCTGGAGTGCTTTTAATCTTGGCGCCATCCGCAGTCGTGCTGAAATAATCTGTTCTCTAGTTGTTTTCCATGTAAAAAATTATCAGTCAGTTTCCTCACCATGATCTTCATACAGAGCAGCCTCCGAGCGGCTATTCTTGCGGACGCAGCACTACCTTCTCTTCCGAAAAAATATCGACCTGATGCGTGAACAGGTACGAGAAGAAAAGTAAACAAAAATCAGTAACGTGCGGCGCTGTGCCGCTAAATGTCTCGAGAAAAGTAAGGTCTGATTCGCACGACGTGAGCGATTTCAGGTCTGTGCTGACGGCGAGTGGTCCTGCAAAACTCCTCCGGAAGGACTTTTCAAATGACGTCACATAGCTGACGGAGAACACTGTAGGCGCCGAAGTACTGCCTTCTGAAATACCAAGGCGCAGAATGGGTGTCCACACCCACATTCTGTCGTGTGGTGGGAACATCTCGATAGTCTGTGAGTGAGGTTGTAATGCCGGGGGTCACACCCAGATGCGCAGCCTCGCAAGCTGTCTGGCTTCTTCCGCACGAAGAGTACATTCGTTGGCGTGAACGTCGGGGTCGGGGCAGCATTGGTTCCAACAATGTCGACACTTTACTGCCATACAACAAGCAGAGGGGCGTCTTACGCATGGCTTCTTGTTGCGCCGTTTTGTACACGGAAGTAAAATATGGTGAAATACCGTCCCAAGATCAATGTTAGTCTATACCGACAGCATGTCGACAAGAAATTTGTTTAGATGCGTGGTCAGGTGATTCGTCTTCGTATGGCAGTGGTTGTTTTGTAGCGATAGCTACATTACGATATCATTTCGAGCCTTCTGCGTGGCCATCCCGTGGCTGGTCACGCGGTTGGTCACGGGGTGCGGAGCAGCTGACCGCTGCGCTGCGCGCCGGCGAAGCCGAGGTGGGGGGGGGGGGGGGGAGGTTGGAGAGGGGGGAGAGAGTGAATCCAGGTCCAGGGACGAAGATGAAGAAGGAACGCCCAGCAAAACGGAGCGGCGAAAGACCTGACTTTGCAATTCGACTGAGCGAGTTCCACTCGGCCAGCTGTAGCTATCGCGTCACTCCAGGCTTACGCAGAGCAGAATCACAGCCATTTTTTCTATGAGTAGTACCACTTATTCGCATGAGGGGTTCTAAGAGTTTGGTAGTGTAAGTGGTGCCTCTGTCCGTAAAAATAAGTGCTTTAGCTCCATGCCTGAGGGCGATGTATTCCACGAAAGATTTCGCAGCCTCGACTGCTGTGTCACGCAGTAGTACCTTGGCTTCAGCATACCGCGTAAGACAATGAATGGCGGGGCTAATGCACCTGTTGCCAAAGAATGAAGTTGGAATAGGGCCGAGAAGACTTGCTTAAACAGAACTCTGTGCGAATTTGTGAACTCACGCAAAATTGTAGACTGTCATATTTCCTAACCAAAATCACTGCCCAAGCCCAGGGACTCCTCAAAGGTTGGATATCACATCCCGTAGCATTCCTTGGAATTCCTGAGATATCGCTTCAATCTCTCACAATGAGACACGGAATAGGTTCTGCCGAACCAGTCGCTTACTTTCGTCTTTTATTACGCGATGCTTGGAACTCATGCAGAATCCTGACGGGACTTTCCTTCTCGGCTGATGCTAAGCCTGTGTTGACATCAAGGACCAACTGAGGCGTTATACATGCGCATGCTTCGCTCTTAAGCGCTAGACAGTCATGAGCTGCGGCGATTTACTTCAAGTATGCGACTGTGGTACCTCTGGCGAAGGGTAGTTCGGTCACGAATTTGTCAGAAGGACATTTGACAGGTCGTCGGTTAGATCTACGATACGTCCGCAGCGCAGACCCCATGAGAGAAGGTAAGCGCAGTGTTCTCTACAGCAAAGCCGTCAGCACTGCACGGGTCGTCACAAGTGGCGGTGACAAGGGCGCAGGATCGAGGAGGCACTGTCGCATCCGTCTTGATGATGCCCAAGGGTGCTTCAGATGTCGGAAATTTTACCAGACGGCCAGGAACGTTTATTAAGGCGCCATGCTCGCACAAAGCGGCTGCACTGCTACATGGCTCACCACAAAAGGAGTCGAGTCGTTTCAGCAGCAGCTCGCTGCACGGCTCGCTCAATGACGGTAGTTTCTTTTATGAAGCCTTCGACAGTGTGCGGGGGATTTTGGACCAAGTTATAGAAAAATTGGCTTTTCACAACTTGCATCAGCTGGCGGAGCTTCGTGGCTTCCGCCATATCGGGGTGAGCGCGACGACAGACAGATCATGTCCTCGGCTAACATGGCAACGCTCTCATTATGTTGTTACATGCGAGCGTCCAGTGCATGGCGGGCACGATCCGGCGATCTGTGATACGAAAGGTGTCTTTAACTAGCCGGCGAAATTTATCCAATGTTTAGATATCGACCTCCCTGCTCTCGAATCAGGCCTTGGCTCCGTCTTAGAGTTCGAAGTAAACGTCCCGTAGCTTCTGATAAGGGCTCTACTGGTCGAAATTGGCGACCCTCTGTAACTGATCCGGCCAGTTTTCGACGTCTTAAAAAGTGCTGCCATGGAAATTGGCCGGCACACGGCGCTGCTGATGCGTCAAGAGAGACGCGCCATCCTCCGCCATGGAGCTAGGCTCAACGGGTCGATGAGTTGGTGCCTCTTCATTTACGAGGCCAAACTATAGGGCTAGTCCCAAAAGGCGTCGGCTGGTGCATTGTCGGGGTTGCACACAAGCCGAAACCGATCGGCACTAGACGTGCGACTTTCAGGACGGGTCCTGTACATTGCGGCGTCGAGCGTGCAACCTCCTCCAGTGTCACTTCACAGTTGGCGTTGCTAACTCGAGAAAAGAACGCAGAGGAAACAAAAAAAACTCACAAGTACTTGAAGCGGCAAGAGAACTGAGAGGCGGCTAGAGCGGAACGTCAGCGTCCTCTTCATGAACTTAGTGCAAGGCAGCTGCCGAGAAGCTCTTTTGCAGACGTGGCAATATCATGCACTAACTAGCTCTAGTATCTACCCTTGTGAAAATGTTATCCACAACATATTACGTTGGTTGGAATTAACTTACGTACAGCTTGTATTAGAGGGTACAAATGAAATATGAAAAACGCACTAATTTTTCAGGAAAATCCTTTTAAGCTATTTCGAATTTCCCTAGTTGATTACTACAATGACCTATTTTTCATTGCATAAACGATGATCGAATAGTTGCTTCATAAATGTTAGCTGACTCCGGCTAGCGCTGGCCCCCAAGGAATTATTCCTTTGTACTGACCTATGAACCCTATGATGCAAAGTTTGTGCACTGAGATCAATGTTCTTAGATGAGGACAGTTGGAAAACTTGCTCCGGGGATGCAGCCACAGTCCTTTGCCGCTTTAATTTCAAGGACATGCGAACACCTTTCTATGATTGTGTCTGTACCACGTTCTTTGTACTGTGGCCTCAAAGATGACTCAAACGCGCTGGCGCGGATCATCTTAGATGCCATGTTTGTACCACACCCGTTGGCTGCGCTTGGTCACGTGGTTAGTTTGCTGCATAACTGTTTTGCGCTGGCTCGCCTATCGCCTAATCTGCGCCAGGTGCAGCTGCTTCTATCCGTGCGTCGCTGTTGATGTTCAAAATGAAAATTGGTTTTTGGGAAAGGAAATAGCGCAGTATCTGTCTCGCATATCAGAGGACACCTGAACCTCGCCGTAAGGGAAAGATATAGGAAGGGCTAAGAGAAGAACGGAGAACATTATGCGACTTGTCACCAGGGCATCGTGAAGCCTGATCATTGAAGCAGGATGGTTTCCCCATTGCTCACTAGCAACTCTACGAAGCACATTGAGACGCGAAGATAGTGAAGCCACAATCGAGTCCACAGCTCGTCGCCACTGTAGACGTGAGTCAATAGTGACGCCCAAAAAACGTATGTGGTTAACCTGACGAAGGCAAGACTGATCAAAGTCTATGCTCAGCCGCGCATACCGTCGTCCCCTACCTGGAAACAGGACGAAGCCAGATTTTTCCACCGAGAGAGTCAACCCAACACCTTGAAGGTAACTTTTAACTGAAAGCACGGCCTGTCGCGCTAATAGAGCTAAGAATAATGTACCAGCTTCCTTTAATTTCCCCCTCGGTATCGCAGCTGGAACGCCTTGAGGTTTTGCACAGAATGGGACAAAGGGACTAAGGAGGGCTCTCGGCGTTCCGCAGGCTGCTCCAAACAATGCAGTACTGTATGAGTCCCAATCGAAACCTCTTCGGCTAGCCGCTTCACAAAGACTTTTGCTGCAAATTGGCCGCCTCAGAGAGACTGTTGCCGGGAGAGCGCTTCTACAGCGCCTTCGAAAGAGGTCTGAGTCCCGGGCGTACTTGGCTTTAAATACTCTTCGTTCTCTGGGTCTCGACCTTCGAGATCAACCTAAGACGTTGAAGCCACCTTGGTCCTTTCCGAGCCTCGATTGTTCCTTGACAATTCCCCACGTTCGCGCTAAGCGGAAATCTCCTTTAGCGGCAATGCGTTCGCTCGTACTGGAACATCTTGGGACCAAATATGCAGTCATCTTCAAATTTTTACAGTCTGTGGACAAGGTCAGAGGATCTAGTGCAGCTGCTTTTCATATTCCGTCTTTGAAGTATGATTGGTCTGTTCGTTTTACTAAAGTCGTGTCCTCCACAATGGCCGAAAGCGTTGCCATTGAGGCAGCTCTAAAGAAGCTACGGTGTTGTACGCCTCAACCTACTGTCATAATTACGTATTCAAAATCTGCCCTTCAAAGGTTAGAGTACGGGTTCCCCACTGATGCCTTGAGTCTTAGATCTCTACGTTTGGTGCAGAATCTACATAGCAAAGGCTTCTCTATACGTTTTCAATGGGTGCCCTCGTACATAGGTGTCTTAGGCAACGAGACAGCAGACAACCTCGCCCATACAGCTCTCTCCGGGATTCCAGTACATGGAGTCTCTCATGAAGTCAAGCAAATGTTCAGAGATGTGGTGTTGTGCCACTTCAGTTCTTTGTGGAGCTCTCCTCATCAGCCATGTGTGACCAAGCCACTTTGCTGCACCGCGTTCGCACGCGGAACGGGCTGTGTTATTCGGCTCAAGAAGGCAGGAGTTCCTCACAGTTCTCTTCAGGACATTGTTTTCCCGCGCGGGAGCCAGTCGAGTAGAAGGGATGCTTCTCGCCTTCTTCTACTTTACCTGCAGGACACGGGTTTGGCCTCCACATGGTGACCTCAGGAGTTGCTATTTGGGTTTTTGCGGACAGTGTTTCTGTGATTTCTATTTAAGTGTCGCTACGGTGGAGCAATTGCCGGCTGCAACTGCAAGGCTAATCCCACCGGTAGTTTACAACCACTCAACTCAACTCAACTCAAGAACGGAGAAAGAGGTGCCGTAGTGGAGGGATCCGGAATAATTTAGACCACCTGGGGATCTTTAACGTGCACTGACATCGCACAGCCCACCGATGCCTTTTGCGTTTCGCCTTTATCGAAACGCTGCTACCGCGATCGGGTTTGAACCCGGGTAGTCCGCATCAGTAGCCGAGCGCTCTAACCATTGAGCCACCGCGGCGGGTGCTATTGATGTTCCCTACTTGGATTTTGTCTTCTCAATCATAAGTTTGCGTGCCCTCTACAGCCGGGGTACGAGAGTTCTGCACGGGACCCGCTCCTTCGATGGAGTCGAGGACAATAGCGAGGCGGCTGTTATGTTCGCTAAATGTCATACCAAAGATCGCAACATCATCCAAATAACAAAAACAAATCTGCTTCTTCAGACCGCGCGAAATAGTGTCGAGAAATCTTTCAAATGTGGCATTTGGATTGCATAGTCCAAAAGGCAGAACGTTAATCTGATACAGTCTGTCAGGTGTGACAAAGGCCGCCATTTTTTTTGTCCCTTGGGTGCATTGGTATTTGCCAGTACCCTTAGCTCAAATAAACCGAGGAAAAGTATGAAGCGGAGTGAGTCATTTGACGGCATCATGTATTTGTTGGAGCGGATGCACATCTTTTTTTGTGATAACATTTAGGCGACGACACCCTACACAGAATCTCCACGAATTCTCTTTCTTTTTCAAGAGGATAACATAAGCTGCCTCGCTTTAGTATGTCTCGAACGTGTTGGTCTGTTAGCTCACGTTTCGTCGTTCCTGTGCGGTAAGGCTTCCATCGTATCGGAGATGCGGAGCCTCTATCGATCACATGATGAATACGAGAACGTGGAAGGGTTACTGGATTCCCTCTGGAGAAGTCAAACACAGTCACATGCTTCGAAAACAGTTCCACTAAAAAGCGGCGCTCGTTTGTGAAAAGAGGCATATTAATCATAGCGTGAACTTTCGACTCTTTACATTCGTGTTCCGGCTCTTCAAAAGCGCGGTTACTGTGCGCCGCGACTGAAACAGACAAGCCTTCCTCGTATTTGGCAAGTTTCATTCCACGAGGTAATACGTCGAGCTCTTGCGAATAGTTCACTGTCCGCAGTGCGGTGTGGCCACTAGTCACGGGGACTATGCAACGGGGCACGAGGACAGTCTTTTTAGCGCACGACGGTGCTGTGGTTTCCACCACAGCGGCGAAGGCGTCCGATAAAATTTTCGATGAAACAACCGCCACGAATTTGGCGGACATAACTGGCACAACTGTGCCCTCCGACACAGAAAAGGCTCCGGAATCAAAAGACGAGCTTTCCACTAGAGCGGACATCACAGCACCTTGCAATGAAGTTCCTCCAGTACGAAAGTCAAATGTTGCACCGCACTGCTGCGAAAAGTGAAATTCAAGTATGACGTCATGCGTACAACGCGACAGCATAGTAAATTTGGTCCTGAACACTAGTGCACCGATAATAACATTCGCGCAGCATACACCCAGTGCAAAATATACTTCCTCTCCAACAGCCCGAAATACCAAATGTTGATGAAAAGAAAAGTAGCGGCCCAGATGACATTCCTAATGGTTTTCTAAAACGTTATGCCGAGCCTTGCAGCAAATATCTTTGTCTTCTCTTCCAGAAATCAATTCGTGAATGTTGTATTCCCTCTGAATGGAACATCGCCAAAGTAATCTCTGTCCACAAATCAGGTGACAAACACTCCCCGAATAATTATCGACCCATATCTCTGACATGTACATGTGGGAAAATTCTGGAACACATTATCCTAAAATTTCTGACTCAATACGTAGAAGCTAGAAAGCTAATTCAGCCTTGCCAGCACGGTTTTAGAAATGGTCTATCCACTATAACACAACTTGTTGAATTCGTGCATGACCTTGCGCAAGGTATTAACAATCAGTCGCAATTCGACACAATTTTCCTTGACTTTTGCAAAGCGTTCGACCGAGTGTCGCACCAAAAATTGATGTATTAACTCAAGCATTTAATTGGTGATGGTCCCGTCGCAAAATGGATCAGCAGTTTTTTGTCTGAACGTTGTCAATTTGTCCAATTTGACGGACATACCTCCGACATTATTCTCGTGGTATCTGGTGTCCCCCAAGGATCTGTACTGGCGCGTCTTTTATTTTTGCTATTTATTAAGGATATAACTAACCAAAATGAAGTACAAATGAGACTTTTTGCAGACGATTGCGCTCTTTATCATGAAATTAAACATCAGTCTGACCAGATCAAATTAAATAGCGCTTTGAATAAAGTTTTTCAGTGGTGTCATGATTGGAGTATAATCATTAACAAAGACAAGACTGTTTCTATGTCCGGCACAAAGAAAAAAAATCCGCTTAAGTTCACTTATGGGTCTGATAACACTGCGCTACGAACTGTTACGGAATATCGATATCTGGGCATCCTTATCTCATCCGACCTCAACGGGACAACGCACGTTCAGTATGTAGCAAATAAGGCAATGAACAAGCAATTTTTCCTCAAACGTGCCTTGAAAAACTCGCCTCCCGAGATAAAGCTTCTGGAATACACTACACTTATACGCCCGGTATTAGAATATGCTAACATTACATGGTTCCCTTATACAGGTACTAGCGTAGCCGCACTGGAAAGTGTGCAGCGATAGGCTGCGCGATTTATCTATAACCAGTACAGGCGCACAGATTCACCTACTGAACTTTTGCATCGCGCAGGACTTCAACCTTTATCTATCGGATCGAAACTGCACCGCTTGAAATTATTATACTTACTTCTGCACAATTCATTTAGGCTTAACTCTGAAGACTTCGTCAATATAAGCCACTTAAGAATCACCCGCCGCAAACATCCTTTTACACTTGAAGAATTTTTTTGTTGCAATAACACATTCTATTTTTCCTTTTTTCCGCGAGCAGTGCGCGAATGGAATGCTTCGATTGTAATGCAGCCGACAGTCCTCAAATTTTGGAGCTTGCCGAGCTCAGTATGCTGCCACAGAACTGACTAAATATTCTTAAAATGTTCGTGATATGTACTGTGTTCTGTATAACTGATTACCCCGAATTTGTTTGTTCTTGTCTTGATTTAAGTAGACCCATCCTTATTATTGTACAATTGCTTACTGTTCTATAATTGTTTTTATCTGGAAGATGGGCATTTTTTGACATCCGCCCACGCCTGTAAAAACCCCGGTTGGGGTTGACAGTATGTTGAAAATAAAATAAATAAATAGCAAAGCCTAATCCCAGCTGAACCTTACTTTTCGGCCCAAATTATTTTTAAAAATCAAACTCAATACAGACACTGTCGTACCAGTGTCTATAAACGCCATAATTTCAATTCCATCGATAAGCGATTCAATTTTGTTCTCTCGGCCGCGCCGCCTAGTTTCCCGGACCCTGTCTTCTTTCTTTCCTTGATTTTCATTCCGATTTACTCACGATCTTTCAAATTGCGCGATTTTTTTTCAGAAATTATACTATTTATATTATTGAGCCGCTTGATATAATGCTGCATGAGTTATCTCCTGTTTGAATCGGCACCAAACCCTGGCGAATCCCTCACCGTGGGTATGTGCCATCGCTTTTGAGGCAACAAAAAGTACCGATCGGCTACTTCTGTCCCTTTGTGTACTCTGTTTACCTTCCCGGCCATAGTGTCACCTCTTCACGCTGCCTGAAGATCCCCAGAAAGCGAGAGGGTCTCGGGACTGACCCTGCGACACTGCCTTCAGAATGTCGGCGTTCATTCCGTGAGGCGCGCCGGCCAAGGATGTCTCCTCAGCACCTCAGCTCCTCCTGCGCCCGGTATTTCTTCACTATTTTAGGCAGACATCATACATTTTGTTTCTAAATTACTATTCGCATACTGTTCGACACGTTCTCTAGGCTGACCCTGTAACTTCGATTAGGGCAAAATAGAAAAAAAAGTGGCGCTGACGAGTTCTCGCAGTTTTCCTAATGTATATGGCACAATTTCAGCGACATCGAATGCAGCGGGCTGCTGATTATTTTCTTGCATGCAGTTAGTTGACAGCTCGTTCAAATGTTGCTGAGAATAGCCTGCCACTTTTTGAAATCGGGAGACGTGACTCGACTGCCGTGCGATTGAACGAGTGTGACATTTTGTTTTTATCATTTCTCTAGAATGTGCATGCGTTCTCAGCGGCCTGTTTTTTTCGTTTTTTTTTGCTCTCTTGGAACCGAAAGGACACATGAAACCTTTGTGCAGCAAAGGTGTCAACAAATTGTGTATTGTTAGTACTCAGGTAGCGTGGTCGGGCCGGAGAGGAGACGGGGAAGTTTATTTATTTATTTATTTATTTATTTATTTATTACAACCTCAAAGGCCCCATTAAAGGGGTATTACATGAGGGAGTGGAATTCAGGGCACATGGCTGATTAGATGGGTTTTTTGAATGATGATGGGTCGGAGTTAAGTACGACGGTGTTGGGCAAGTCATTCCAGTCCTTTGCAGGGCGGACAAAAAATGATGACAGGTAAGCACTAGTCCGGGCAGGGGGAGGGTAAACGGCCTTCTGGTGGTTCGTGCGGCTGGAGATGCGGTGGGCAGGGCTGATAATGGACTTGGTCACGGGGTGATAGCAAAATTTATGAAAAAGGCATAGTGTTGCAATAGCACGGCGGTCTGCCAAGTTAGTAAGATGAGCATTACGTTTTAGTTCACTGACACTTACATGATAGGAATAGGCCGAGTGGACGAATCTTGCTGCGCGGTTTTGTGTTGCTTCTAGTAAGTTAGAAAGGTTACTTTAACAGGGGTCCCAAACCGCGCATGCGTATTCAAGTTTGGGACGACTGAATGTTAAATAAGCTAACAACTTTACTGATGGAGGAGCTAGGCGAAGGGTTCGGTGAAAATAACCGAGAACACGATTAGCATCGCTAATAATCTGCGTTACGTGATGTGACCAATTGAGAGCGCGGGTTAAATGAACACCCATATATTTATACTCCATTACAGCAGTGATTTCGGAATTGGAGGTTGAGTAGCTTGAAGTAGGTTGGGAGCGACGTCGACGAAAGGATAGGTGAGATGTTTTCTTCGCGTTTAAAGACATTAGCCATTCGTTACACCAGGTTATTACACAGTCAATGTCGGACTGTAGGAGTTGAATGTCACTACTGTTGGTTATTGGGCGGTAAATAACGCAGTCATCTGCAAACATGCGCAAGTTAGAACACAAGTTAGCTGGTAAGTCATTAATATAAATAAAGAAGAGAAGGGGCCCCTGGACGGTGCCTTGTGGCACCCCAGACAGAACAGAAGCATAAGAAGATGTACGCTTATTAGCTAAAACAAACTGCTGTCGGTTAGTAAGGAAGTTCCGAATCCATTCCAAAACAAAGCAATTAAGATTTAGGCGTGAAAGTTTTACAAAGAGCCGCTTATGAGGAACGTTGTTGAAGGCCTTTTCAAAATCAAGGAACAGAGCGTCAACTGGAATGTTAAGGTCGAGGTTAGAGCTTAAGTCGTTAACAAACAATGCTAGATGAGTGTCGCACGATAAGTCTTTTAGAAAGCCATGTTGAGCAGGCTGAAAAAAATTAACTGAAACTAGGAATTTCATAATATGCGAGTATATTACATGCTCCACTAACTTTGAAGGAATGCTAGTGATGGATATCGGTAGGTTATTATGACGATAAGACGATGGGCCCTTTTTTGGGACTGGAATGGCTTTGCCCACTTTCCAGTCATGTGGTATGACACCTGATGGAAGACACTGGCGAAAAATATGGGACAGTATGACGCTAGTAGTATGCTTTGTGCTATTGAGTATTTTTGCGTTAATTCCGTCGATACCTGCAGATGACGTTAGTTTCAAAGAGTCTCTAAGTTTTACAATATCATTAGGGTCAAAAGTAATATCAGGCATGGACGGGAAATCAAAGGAAGGGAAAACAGGAAGGTCACCATCTGGTTCGCGAGTGAAAACAGAGCTAAAGGTTAAATTTGAGATTTCTGCAACGTCTTGCTCCGCGATTGGATTATCATCATCGTCGCAAAAGGTTATCGTATCGCTGGACTTAGGATTGATGTACTTCCAGAATTGACGGGGGTTGGCGCGTAGCATATTGGGCGGTGTAGATGAAAAAAAAAATGAATGCTTGGCTTTAAGAACTTCTGAGGTATAAGATTTTTCAGCCTCATAATATTTATTCCATGTGTTCGGGTTCTTAGAACGTGTAGCGGATCGAAAAAGCCTTTTTTTCTTGTTTTTTAAGGCACTTTAGTGAAATATTAAACCAAGGTGATGTAAAACGCTCAGTTACGGTAATTGTAGGAATGTATCTTTTAATGTGGCTGTGTATTTTGTTTTTAAATTGTGCCCAGTTAGTCTCAGGAGTGCCTTGTTGAACGTGGATTAGGAACCAACTACAGAAAGCTTCGAGTTCTTGGTTAATGCTAGTGTAATCGCCTTTATCGTAAAGTGTGATTATTTTGGTTACTTTCTTTGGTTTGGGCAGGTGACTGAAAAATGTGGCATGGATTACTGAATGATCACTAAGTCCTGGCAAATAAGAAAGTGAAGATAGTGTTTCTGGGTGCGACGTTAGAATTAGATCAAGTATGCTAGATGATTGAACAGTTTCTCTTGTTGGAGAGGATATCAGCTGGGTTAAAGCGAAGGTTTGACACGTGTTGATGAAATCGCACTCAGAGGAATTTCATGACGTCTCGGACGGGTTAGACCAATCTATTGCGGGGAAGTTAAATTCACCCAGTACGAAAATAGTAGCATGTGGAAGCTTCGTGGTTACCGCGTGAAGGGCGCTGTGAAATAGAGGGATGAAGGAAGCGTCGCTATCGGGGGGACGGTAACAAGCACAGATTACGGAGGGAGGGAATGAGGCGCTAGAGCAGATGAATAATATTTCTAAAGGTGACTTTACTTTTATGCTGTAGCAATGAAGGTTGCGATGAGTGGCTATCAAGACGCCGCCCCCTCGTTTTCTTATGCGGTCACGGCGAAAAACATAGTAGTTAGGAAATATGGCCTGTACTTCGTTGTTATGTATGGATTCATTTAGCCAGGTTTCAGTTAGTATGACTGTGTTGCATTCAGTTGTGTCAGTGATACTAGTCATTACATCGCGTTTCGGTAGGAGGCTTCTGATGTTAGTGTACAGAAATGGAATTGGGTTGGAAGTCTCTTTATGCTGGTGACAAGCCGACAGCTACGGGGCACGGGGTACTATCTGCTGTGACGCGTGATCAAAAGTATATGTGGCATTTCCGATGGTCATCTTTTTGTGACGGAGAGTGAATTTTTCTTTCTGGCTCTTTGTAAATTGGATGAGGTTCTTACGGGCCATACGAGTGTTGGGAGAACAGTCTTCAGAGATGCTGTAGTTGGTCCCTTTTAATTTCTTTGCGTTAGTGATGACCTGCTCTTTTACTTTAAAATACGCGAACTTTACTATTATGGGTCTGTTCTTATTTTCGTCAAAACGACTGAGGCGGTGTTCCCGTTCGATGTCCATTGGTTGAATTGAAATCTTGAGTTCAGCACTGCAGAGTTCGGTGTTTAATTTTTCTGATTCCGCCCACGTTTCCTGGCAGGTGTCTTTGAGCACAAAGAATAACAAATTACAACGACGAGCACGGTCTTCCGAGCCATCGAGTCGTTGGACTATATCATGAACCTGACTCGCATTGTTTTCGGCAAGGCACTGGACGTTCTCAAATTCTGCTTTAAGGGAGCCTAATGAAGCACAGTCTTCTTCAATTTTCGCAAGTCGTGTTTTAACTTGTCAAAGGTTTTTTCCTGATGCGCCAATTTGGTACGAATTTTTTCCATTTCGCTTAGAAGAGATGCCTGTCCAGCTTTGATATCGTTCAGTGCAAGCAGTATTTCACTATTGCTATTATCGGTATTATCGGCGACGCCAGTGCGGGTGGAAGGCCCGGGATTTAGCTCGACATCACCACACAGCAGTAATAGATTTAGCAAAACATGTGTACAATCAGCAACAAGAGCAGCAAGGCACTTTGGACTCGGCAGCACAATCAGACCAGCGTAACGTGTTCGCTTGGCGAAAAGAGCGTAAGAATTTTTTTTTTTACCTGCACGAGGCAAAGGTGAGGCATGTTAGCGAACCTGGCCGTCGCAGTTCCGCCGAGTCCACTGAAGTGGGTGCTGATATCGGGGAGTCTTATATGCGTTGACGTCGGTGATGCAAGGTGCGTAGGTGGTTCCGGTAGACAGTTTGGCGGTTCCGGTGGCGGCGCTTGGAGACGTAGTAGGTAGAGAGGCGGAGGGCGCCGAAGAAGACTTTACTAGCCTATTTACATATTCACATCAGCACCTGGCGAACAAGAATTATCTGAAGGGATCTCTTTAGCATAATCATGGAGGCCCCTGAGTTCTACTGAGGAGTTTCGCCACTTGGAGAGTGTCCAATCAGTAATCCCCCTCGAAGGCTCGTAATGCCGCCTACCGCATCGTTTCCTTCTCGCAGCGGATCTGGTTGCGAGGGCCCATGTTCAGATGGTCGCGTCGATGATGGCATCGAGACGCAGAAGCGACCATTGAACGCCACTTCTTGAAAGGTCAACACTTCCGAGGTCGTTCTCTGCCATCCGCAAGCAACGTGGGAAGAGACGGCTTGTCTCGCCCGCCGTCGCCGTTCTCCGGCAAGGAAAGTAGTAGTGGTGGTTGATTTAAAAAAAAAAACGGAAGGAAAACTATGTTGCCGGCCGCGGCAATTGATATATAATATCTTAAGCAACCGGGCTGTAGCATCACCACCTAGACTAAGAAGGCCTCTGCTCTCCAGGCTGACGTCAGTGCCACGTCACGACTAGAGGCCTAGCCGCCGACGCGCTGACCGCCGCCGCGATTAGTCACTGTCGGAGCATGCTCGGGCTTGCCGGCCGGCGGAGCAGTACCGTGCACTGCTTGCATTCTGCGGTGATTTTCTCGCTTGTGAGGTGCTTTGTGAAATAGTTATTCGGCCCTGTGCTGCTCGTGTTCACGCTAGTGTCCTACAAGTGGTGAAAACGTGCGCTGCTATGCTTGGACAGTTGTGAATATGCCAAACAAGTGCTGTGTGCCTGGCTGTAGCGGCAACTACAAATCCGGACCAAAAGTCCATGTGTTCAAATTTCCTGAAGATGCAGAACTGAAGACAGCATGGCTGCGCGCTATTCCCCGAGAGGGCTTCCTTCCTTCGGCACATTCCAGGGTAAGATTGCTATCGTTATTTTTGTTGCTTGAAAAATACAAAGCAAACACGTGCACGTGCGTTGTTAGTGGAATTTCAGCAGTTATATATTTAGTTTTGAGGGAGGCTTCACTGCAATATGTTAGGCATTTTTTTTTTCTATTCACATGCAGGTTTGCGAATTGCACTTCACTGAAGGTGACATCATTCGAGAGGATTGTCATGTGGATGATACTACGGGCCGTACGATAACTGCACCCATGCTCCGTTTGCGTCTCCGACCGGATGCTGTTCCGTCAAAATTCCCGAACTGCCCGAGCTATTTATCGAAGGTTTGCAGCAGAAGGGAGAATCCGGAGTCTAGAAGAATTCGTTTGGATGCAGCTGCGACTGAAAAAGCTCTTGCAGACTCCCTCGAGACGTTTAGAGCCGAAGAGGAAAAAGATGCAGTTCGGAGCCTAAACGACTTAGCCGAACACGTGCGAACAAGCCAGTCTGAGTTCTGGCATACAATATTGAGCAGTGGCCGCCTCATATTACTGCACATTGTTGAAGATGATGCTCCTTGGGTGAAGTACTCAGTTTGCGTGAAGGCTGATTTGTCTATCACGTTGCATTTCCTAAAGACGCCAGTCACAAGGCTAGGGTCCAACCTGTTCGTTCCTCCTCAGGCGAAAAGTAAGAGGGCTTTCGCTGACTTTCTTGAAAGCATCAAGGTTTGGGACAGCAGCGTTTCTTCTAGCTGTAGGGACTCGAATGAAGAAGTTTTTGATGCCATCAATTTCCTGCTTGGCCAGATATCTACAGCGCAGTCAGAGGATAATGATCATGCAGTCCAATTCCTCAGCGAACAGTTGAAGCTTCTGTCTGCAAAGAAGGAGCGAAGGCGCTATTCTATAGATTTCATGGTGTATTGTTGCATTCTCTTCATGATATCACCCCATGCCTATAAATACATGCGAAGCTATGGAGCAATCACAATGCCGCATCCAATGAACATCAGATCAGTTTGCTCATCATATGGAATGAATCCACAACGGGAGCATCACGGTGCAGCCTTTCTCAGTTACATGGCGAAAAGGATCTGCGAGCTCGATGACAGACAGCGGCATGTGACGCTTATGGTTGACGAAATTCACATAAAGCCTTATTTTGATTATAAGGGTGGCAATATTGCTGGACTTGCGCACAATTCTGAAGAGGTTGCCAATAGTGCATTCGTTTTCATGGTGCAAAGCCTTACTTGTCCATTTAAGGAAGTTGCACACATTATCCCTGCCCGCAAAGCTGATGCCGTGTTTCTGCACAAGTCAATAATGGATGTCGTGACTGGCCTGGAGAAAATAGGTTACAGAGTTACCTGCATAGTCAGTGACAACAACTCGATAAACAGAAAGGCAATGTCTTACTTTGCATCTCCGCCAACAAACGGAATCGTTTATCCCCATCCATGTGACTCCTCGAGACCGTTGTTTTTTGTGATCGACCCAGTCCACATACTAAAATGCATTCGGAACAACTGGCTAAACCAGAAAAATGACCAGCTGTGTTTCTACTTCCCCGAATTCGAGGATGATACAGCACAACCGCGGCGCATGTTGACTGCGTCATTCGCCACCATCAGAAACGCATACAACCTTGAGTGTGACCAACTTCTTAGATACGGTCATAGTTTATCAAGGAAGGCGCTGTTTCCATCCAATCTTGAAAGGCAAAACGTCAAGCTTGCTCTACAGATTTTCAGCGATGGCTTACCTCACGCACTTCGTGCGCTTGGAAAAACACACAACCTGAACTTCCCAGAGCACACTGCTAGCTTCATTGAGATCATAGTTAAATGGTGGAAAATCGTGAATGTAAAGACTCCGTACAAAGGGAAGAGACTCCGCGACCATTTTCAAGAGCCGGTGTTCCCCTCTGTGGACGATCCTAAACTGGAGTTCTTGTACAAGCTGTTGGACTGGCTCGATGAGTGGCACAGCAAACGCCTCGACAGCGGTTGTTTGACCAAAGAGACGCATACTGCTTTACACCACACAACTCACGCACTCATCGAAGTAGCCCGATACTGCTTTGAAGAGCTTAATCTATCTTACGTTCTTCTGGGAAAGGTGCAGACGGACAGTTTAGAGGAAAGATTCGGCAAATACAGGCAGCTGGCTGGAGCACAATATCATATTTCCTTAAGACAGATTTATGAAGGCGAAAATAAACTACGACTGCAAAACACGCTGCCTAAACTTCAAGAAATCTGTGCAAGCGAAAAAACTGAGAAGTGGGAACACCTGCACGGATCTGTGGACACGCCGCGCCCTTCGTTCAACGTCGTTGTGACTGCAGCGGCTTTATCAAAGATAACAGACATCATCCCCGTTCTTGTGTACGTTGCAGGATACGCCGTGCATACAGCTCTGAAGAGGCTAAACTGCACAAAATGCAGATCAGCGCTAACAGTGAGCAAGACCATCACAGTTTCGCCCAACGAGGAAAACTACGATCTTGTTAAGCAGCTGGATCGCGGAGGACTTGTTTTCCCGGCAATGTTTGCAGTGAATGCCGTCGCACACAATTACGTCGTAGTTGAACAGCTTGCAAAGGACGCGGAGTTTTTAAGAGCGCCAGACCAGCGTAAGCTCGTCACGGAGCTGACAATGGATTTGCTGACAAATGACGACTCGTGTGAATTTGATGCCTGTGACGATGGACACACGTGCGAATTTGTGCTTAAACACATTCTTTGGTGCAGCACTAACATCCTTCTCAAAAACTTTTGCAGCCGGATGAATGACAGAACCGTTGATGACGACAACAAATCTAAAAAAAGAAAAGCTGAAACCCTAAAAAGCAAATAAACGAACTTGCGTTCCGTAACACGTTTTGTTGGGAACAATTTGTTAAAACACATTATTGTACGCCAAGCGATGAGCTCCCCCAATTCTTGCGCGCGCTTATCTGCTTCCGCAGCGCCCGCAGGCCTCGACGCATGACGTCACGACGGGAGCGCTGAGGCCTGAACTTGTCTAGGTGGTAATGGCTGTAGCCGGTGGACGTGAAAGGAAAAGGGAGATTATAGCGAGGAGGAATATAGAGGGAAGCTATAGGAAGGAAGGACGGGGATGGGCGTTTGTTTTAAAATGCGCCGTCCGGTTCTGAGCAATTGCGGGTCCCTGCCGAAATTCGCCTGCCGACGGTGTGGAGCCGCTCCTCTTTTCTTCCCGCAGAAAGAAGGAAGGATGCCGTCAGGTGTCGCTGCCGCCGCCGCCGCCGCCGCCGCCGCGTCTATGCCAGGAGTTGACCTCGCGTCGACGCCGTTACTGACTCGTCGGCAGTCCGCCGCAGCCGTGCCAGTTTTCCCACACGACGACGGCGAAACAGGCGAAGGTAGCCAAAACGCGAGTTTTTTTTCTGATCTTCAAACTTTGTTTGCATCTCGCCTTGGCTATGACATGCGCATCGGTCGATCCCAAATTTTGGAAAGTGCGATAGTGCAAGAAAAAAAAAGATCCTACCAATATGCGAGCATGTCCGAAGCGTTCACAGGCGCCACGCCTACATCTATAAGGTAAAATAATGTATTTCATTTTCATACCAATGCTATCGTGTTCAGTACAGTTTCTTCCTTGCAACACTAAAGTTTATATTTGCAATGCCTTACCAGAAGAGGTTATTGTCTCCGGCTTGAAAAATTCTTGCAACCGTATTCCTGGATGTTTTTGCATGTTACCCTACTTATGCCATATTGTCATTAACGCTTCAATAAACAATATGTATAGTTAAATGTGACCATTTTTTAAAATTATTTGCGCGACGTTTTTTTGTCCATATGATTCGGCAAAAACGTCGAAATCTGGCCGTTCACAGCACTTTTATAGGAAATAGTTTTGCACCAAAAATCACAGACCACGGCCCCTTTCCCACTAATAGACGCAGGATAACACACTTTCCTGAACTTCATTATGTACTTATATATTTATTTACTTTTTTAAATTATCAACACTTTCATTCATACCATGAGTGATCAATATATAAGTGAAAAACAAACGAAAAACATCAAGCAAAAAGCTGATGGGGGGGGGGGGGGAGGCGTTGACAACCTGAGCCAAAAATCGGATGCCGTAAAGTCAGTGCTCGCGTGTATGTGCATTCAGTGCGCATAAAACGGCGTTACATACAATCCTCATGAGATTGCGAAACCTGTTTCGTAACGCTCGCATATCTCTCGCATGCCCATTACATTACATGGTTCAGACGCGCTGAAAAAATGCATCACCGCTGCACTCATTGCTGTTCCTGTATACCTCCCTTGACAAAACCTGCATGCGATTTGCTCTGTGGAAGTGCTTGTTCGAAAGCTGCCTAACACGCAGGCCAGTTGGTTTCATCATATTTAAATGCACGTGCTACCAAGGATACAAAACACAAATTAACCGATTACCCATCCCGGAAATCTAGCGTCGCATTGTAAGCGCTGCAGAGGAAGATGCGAACCACTGTTTAAAAGAGCAGAGATAGTATAAGGCATGAAAGAGAATTCGAATACAAATTGTTGACGCACTTTTGCTTGAACTGCAGATGAAAGAACGTCTGTTGGCTATCCATCAATCACACTCAGTAAAAGCGATACCGAAACGGTCGCACTAAAGCCGCGAAGAAATAGGCGAGGTGAAAGTGCTGGATTGCAAGTATAACATTGCTTGTGGTCATGATATCTGATCATGTGTCTAAACATGTGTCATCAAAGAGCAATAAACTTTTGTAAATTTGCACTTACAGTGTGCGTCCTGTTCCTTTGTGTTTTGTATCCTTAGTAGCGCCTACATTTCAATCGGTTTGCAAGCTTTCTTGAGAGGTGGGAGTCCCGAGTCCCATACTAAACTTCAAGGCGGCTGGCGCGCTACTAAAATGGAAAGCAACTAGCAACAACTGCTGCTTAAGCCTAAATAGAATGCCGCATGGGTAAAAAAAAACTCAGAATGTTATCTCAATCAGTCAAAGGTGGAGTTATGAGACACCTAGGCTATGAAAACGGTTCACGTCAATCACTTTTATTAAAGAACGAATTATGTGAGCTTTCATTTTTGTTTCATTAAAAATGGACATCTAAGAAAGAAATTTCAATGCTTGCACAAACACTTGTGCATCGCTTAGTAGTCTACTTAGTCAATATACAATCAGCGTCTTGAGACCCCGCCACAACAGCAGCTGCACTCCATATGTCGAGTAATTACGTACTCTATTCATCAATGCAATTTAACTGCACTGCTATAGGGTTCCGTGGCTCAAAACAAATAAAGGAACGCCCATATGCACTCATAACGTGGGCTAGTGAAACAGCGCGCAAGCTAGCTAGATTCTAACTCTATTCTAACTAGCTCGAGTCAAACTTGTTAGTTTTTCTGTGTTGTCTTTATTCCGCATGTTAGACTGCCGCAATCATCCATAATCAAACATAGCTTAGGCTATCTGCAACGATTTTCTTTTCGTGATCAAAATAGCGAATAGTTTTATTTGGTGCAGTGGCGGTGGTTAATACAAAAGGGAAATTCGGTTCGATGTCGTAATTCTATGGCATGCACGTCATTCGATGAAACAAAGCCCAATGTTGCCGGAATTTACTGACAGCTCCTATCGGCAGTGGGTTTTAACGTTCCAAACGGGAAAGCAAATCTACGCTATTAACAGCTTCAGCGTTACTCGATTAACATACGACGTTCACAGCGTGCTCCGGCCAATAGAAATGGCTGTGTAAGAGAGATGATCTGAATGGTGCTTTTTTTTTTCGGAAAATAATTTAGTTTTGTAGCAGAGAAATAAAAATATGTGCAAAAAATCACCATAACTTTAAGTACACTGATACATGAGGTTTACAATGATCATCATCATCAGCGTGACTGCGTCCAATGCAGGACAAAGGCCTCTCCCATGCCTATCCAATTTACGCTGTCCTTTGCCAGCTGCGCCAACCCTATGCCTGCAGACTTCTTAATCTCATCCGCCCACCTAACCTTCTGCCGTCCCCAGCTACGCTTGCCTTCCGTTGGAATCCATTACCCTTAAGGACCATCGGTTATCTTGCCTTCGCATTACATGCCCTGCTCTTGATAATAGTACTACAATCTGGCGCATCGTCGCTCAATAAGGTTCCCGACTTCTTTTTAATATCAAACTATTTATTGCCCAGCATATTAAAAGTGGCTCCTGAAGCTGGTTGCGTCTACCGAAGCTCAGAGAGATACTTTTGCGTTAAAATGCCGCCGCGGTGGCTCAGTGTTTATGGCACTCGGCTGCTGACCCGAAAGACGCGGGTTCGATCCCTGCCTCGGTGGTCAAATTTCAATGGAGGCGAAATTCTAGAGGCCCGTGTTCTGTGCGATGTCAGTGCACGTTAATGAGCACCAGGTAGTCTAAATTTCTGGAGGCCTTCACTACCGCGTCCCTCATAGCATGACTCTCTTTGGGGCGTTAAACGACTATAAACTAAACTAAACTAAACAGAAGTAAACTAAACTTTTGCGTTAAAACTGGTGCCATAATATTTGATGACTTCTTTGGAAGTACTTTGGGGAGTACTATTTGACTGACTTATGTCTAAGCTGGAAGAATGCATGATAGGCTTTCCAACCTAGAGTTCAAACCAATGTATTGCATACAAACAGAGCGGCCTGAAATTTTGCGCTGTTACAAAGTACTCGCGGGACTGCATGAGCGTTTTGCGCGAAACCTTGATTACATGCCAAACCTTTACTATTATTGGAAACCGTCACTGCACGTTTAGCCCATGATATAATGGGACCTATGAAGCTCGTTTGAATGTCGGTGAAATTAATTCAGAATACTGTACCGAGATAACACGGGACGAGCCACAAGGAATTCTCAGGATGAAGGTTTGATGCAACTGTGTTAAGAAACAAAAATATGAATTTCTTCTTTAGGTAGCGGTATGCCATATTACAGAACCTGAAAGTGTTCGTGGATTATGCTGTACCTCTCGCAGAGATGTCGAGATTTCTGCGTAAATCAAGGCACTCAATTGAGCATATTTTTTCAACAATTTCATTTTGAGCCTTCTCGTTAAAGTCCAAGTTTATAATCGATGTGTTATAAGGTACACTTTTTGTATATCTGTTTTTAGGAGTATCGTTAAGATGCATTAAGAGGAATATCAAATGCACTTTAGCTCCCACATTCATATTATCCGATTTCACTTCTGTGGTCTGTTTAGCTGCTGCCACGTATTTGCTTATAATTTCTAGCACCTCGTTAGCCATCTCAAACTGTTGTACCCTTCCCGGGCAGTTGACGATCAGCTGTCTTCTCCTTAAATTTTACTCCCAACCTTCCGTTCTGAGTGTTTATAGACATGCCCCCCGCAAATCAAAGGTTACTCATTCATTACGATTGAACTTTATCCCCTGCTCTCATCCTAATAAAACGCTAATCACGCATCTCGAAAACACGATGAACAGCAACGAAAAAATTGTGTGACGTCACTCTACATTTAATTCGCGTTTCACCAGTTTTATTAGGATAAACCAATTTTTGTTTCTCAATACCACATATGAGCAGGCCACCACTTTTGAGCTACGTCTGAAATTTTTGGGTTCGCTTGAGCAGCGTCTCAGTGTTTTGAAGATGTTTTCGTGAAGCAGTTCCCTGTAAAGCGGTCTGTCTGACGACAATCGGGTCGAGATAATGAGAAGCAAGGAAATATGATTCAATTAGATGAAAAATAACCACTACAACAATGCAGGTGTTATGAAACAGAATTCAGTTAATTAGATCTGCGAAATGAACGTCACTTTGTTTTCTTGTTTTTTTCTGAAGACGACGTCAAGGGCGCCATGTTCAGTCGCGCAGGCTAGCTTCCGCAATGTACGCTGCCCTCTCCCTTACCCTTTCACCCCCACCGGCTGCAGGTTGGGTGCTTAAGATATTATAATAGCAATTGCACGGCCCGCAACATTCTTTTCTTTACTTTTTTCTTTTTTGAATAAACAACTGCTACTACTAATACGCCTAGGCTTTCACCGCCTTTTCTG
>JARKHS020015855.1:0-64843 GCA_030143305.2 Amblyomma americanum
ATACAAAGTGGCCACTTTTTCTAGCTCAATCGCTTCTCTGTCCTTCAATATATTTGCTATTGCGTGGTCCTAGATCTCCAGATGCTTTACCCCTTTTGCATTGATCCCAAGGCTTCCTTTACTGACGGGATGTTTGAGAACCGTGCGTTACTGCCTCTCTCATTTACGCCCTCATTGCATTCACTACCGGAAAGATTTGTGTAAAACTGTTGGGCCACTTCAATTATATTATCCATATTGCTAATGACTTTGCCCACTTCGTCTCTGAACGCATACATGCTGGTTTTTACCTATGCCTAAAATTCCTTACCGCCACATTTAGGTTACCTCCGTTCTTTAGACCCTGCTCCATTCTCTCTATATTAAACCTCCTTTGTCGGTTACCTTGCGCTTATTAACTTTCAGAGCTCTGCAAGCTCTATTCTGTCTGCGTGGTTAGATGCTGCATAAGGCGTTGTTTACTTTGCCTTTGGAGGGATTCTTTTTTAAGACCGCCGAGCACGTTTGTTGCTGTTGCCGCCGCCTAGTCTTTCAATTCTCTGTGGATACACGCCAGACTAAAAAACAGCTTCTTCTGGAAGCCTTTTTCGCTCAGACTGCCACCACCACTACGTCACAATACTCTCTATGTTAAACAGAACTGAAGGTTGATCGAGTTTTTGTATGTTCAAGGAGAAAAATAGCGCCATGGGGAACACGAAAGATTTCAATGACGACGCAGACAAGCGCTACTATCGATATTGTTGCTGTCTTCAGGTTGGGGTTTTTAGCGCTCTTGTTGCAGTATTCACGCTTCGTTTCTTGCCTGTAGACTAAGGATCTTTGCATAGGGAAGCAGGAAACGCATTTAGTAGTTCTTAGGTAGACTCCCGTAGTGAAGACGTGGCCGATGGCTTTGTTGGCACTAAGTCGATTTTCTTTCCTCTCAAAATATAGGCCTGTTTCATGCACTGGGTGAACCACTGCTTTTTTGCTGTAGAAATATCCACGTTGAAATCCAATTTTGCCCCGCCGCGGTGGCTCAGTGGTTAGGGCGCTCGACTACTGATCCGGAGTTCCCGGGTTCGAACCCGACCGCGGCGGCTGCGTTTTTATGGAGGCGAAACGCTAAGGCGCTTGTGTGCTGTGCGATGTTAGTGCACGTTAAAGATCACCAGGTGGTCGAAATTATTCCGGAGCCCTCCACTACGGTACCTATTCTTCCTTTCTTCTTTCACTCCCTCCTTTATCCCTTCCCTTACGGCGCGGTTCAGGTGTCCAAAGATATATGAGACAGATACTGCGCCATTTCCTTTCCCCAAAAAACAAATTATTATAATATTAAATCCAATTTTGTGATCACTTTTGATCACTCGGCTCCTCTCCGACCTTTGAATTTTTTTCAAGGGTATTTCAGCACTAACACTGCACATAGCGAGGTGCATGGAGATGAATTCTTTTATCACCTTTATTTCATCAGGACTTAAGTACACCGCTCCGAGAACTAGAGCGATACCACCACACTTGATCTACGTGAAGCACACTTCACCCACTCAACGTAGTGTTGTTATTATTTCTTTCTAGTTGCCGATTGGAACTATGGTTTTACTGGTCGTATCACGGAGTATGACCCTACACTATAAAATTCTGACTCCCGCAATATGATGAACTGATTTATTCTTATGGACAACACACTAGAATTCATGAAATGGTACATGACAATCCTTCCACGTTTCAGACATAGCGAATATGCCACTCCTCTTTAGAACTGTATCTGCATATTTGTCTCTGCTTTTCACATTGTGCGAATCGTTGATAAGGATTCTGATGAAGACCTTTTCTGTGGAATCTCTTGCCGCATTGCTTGTTTCTTCGAAATCCGTTTTCAATTTCAACATGATGTGTGGTTTCATATTGTTACGAAGACGGCGAAGCTAGTAGTGGCGCGGGATGCAACGCTCGCTCTAGGCCAGCGGTCATTAAATTCGTAACTCCGCCGTCGTTAATCGCGCCTCCTTTTTTGGCTGGCCGCCACGTAACCTTTGGTTCAGGTGCGGGGTTTCATGACCATCCTGGCCCTGGAGCTTCGGCGTCCTACGTCAGCCGTGGTCGTTGGCCGTGAGTTCTTGGCCTGGGTGGCCCTGCTGTGCCCCAGCATTTCGGATCTGACCTGACCGCGCCGCTCCGCCGCGCCCGATTCCCTTTCCGACCACCTGAAACGACGAACTTAGCGGGCGCAATGACCAGACCTTCCTACCACACCGACCCTAGACGCCACCCACCTGCGAGGACACGGCCACCCTGCCCATTACATTCGCCGCGTCCAATGGCTTTAGCCGTCGGCTTCTGGCCACCTGCGGCCCGGAACTTTCATAGACCAGGAATTATTCACCCATTTCCTTCATGGTAGTGGCCAGCACCTCATCTCTTTCTCCTTCCTGTTAATTCTACCCCTGAAGCTGAAGCGCCATCCAGAAACTATGGAAGCCCCTTCTAATCCGGATCTCCTTTCCGGACATTTGCACTTTCAAACCCCAACAACGCAACGATGAGCGCCTGGCGACCCTTTGTGACGAGGCAAATTGTGACGAGGCATCTGCAAGCCCTTTCTGCATTCATGACGGTTAACACTACAAAACGAAATACTCGTCTGGAGGCACGCGCTTTTTCTTCGTTGTGCCGGCTGCTCTGTATTCCTCTGTTCTAACGCCATTCATGTTGACTCCACGGCTGGGCACTTGGGGTTTGCTAGGACCCTTAACCGCTGTAATTAACGTTTTTACTGGCCAGAGTTGCGTTGCATGATCCAGCGTTATGTGGCCGCCTGCATGGAGTGTCACCGGTTCAAGCTTCCCGCCACTTCTCTGCCGGGACGCTTGCATCTGTGACACGCCCAAGCACACCACACCAACAAGTGCGTCTTGACCTACCAGGCTCCTTTGCACGTTCGTCGAAATCCAACCGATGGATCATCGTGTGGGGACCTCCGGTAGATCCGGAAACTCTTGAACGCGTAATGCCCAGCGGGCCAACCGACCGCAGGGTTCACGCAGATTCACAAGCCAGCACAGAGAACGATGGTCTGTGACGACTGTAAAAAACCATGCATAATGGTACGAACGAAATCCTTGTACGCCAAAACGATGGCGCGCGCTCTAGGCCAGCGGCCATAAAATCACATCGCTGCCATCGTTCATCGCCGCCTCATTTTTCGGCTGGCCACCACGTAACAATATGTTTTCCTCTCAGAACCTTGCAGGTGATTACATTGGTGTGTGCACATGCGAAGTCATTGTTAGGATTCTTGAGGTAGAGTCACTGTCGGGAACGCATTTGATAGTATCTCGTGGTTTCGGACTCCTACACACGTGATCTCCGACGTGAGCCCAGTTTATCTCAAAAGCTGCACGGTACTAGAAACAGTTTTGCATAAAGTACTTTGTGAGGTAGGCATCGGCACCGAAAGCAGGTGGACCTCTTTGCACACAGCGTAACCCAACCACGCGCATGTTTTCGAGCCTCGCTTTCTGTTTCAGGGCTGCTTCGCGACCGTGCTGCTGTCGCGCGCCATCGGACAATTGTTGAATGTGCATCGTCCTGTTCGCTGAGTCGCGGCGGTCGGCGGCTGCACCTCGGCCTTTTCTGTCTCTGAGCTTCTCTTCTACGGATAGTGCTCGCTCGCGAGTCCCAATGTCATCATTTTCTTCTTCGACAGGGTAATTATGCTTTAACCTTTCTTTGCTCCAGCTGCAACTAAGTCCCCGCTCAAGTGCGCTCGCAATGGAGACGAATACCCCCTGGACACCGGTTGAGGTCGCTAAAGAATGCTTCGCAATAAATCACGTTAATGACACTGAAAATTATTTTTTCGTGAATTTATATTTTATCACTTAACGAGAGACACAACAAAGTTAGGAGTTGTAATTTTGACAGAATCAGTAGTGTAATATCGCTGAACCTTCTTGGTTATGAACATAACGAATTTTGAACATACAGCTGCTTTTGGTTTTAGCAGCAAATATATCCTGCAAACACCGCATAAATACCTGTGAGATTTTAGGGACGACCTACTGTGTAGAGTAATCTGCAATCATAGAAACCTCCTATACTGAAAAATTTTCAAGTGACATTTTAACATTGCTACAGGGTAATATGTTTTGCTTTCCAAAAAGAAAAATTTGATATATATTTATTCACTCCTTTTCAATGTTTTTCTTTGCTGAGGTGCCAGCGGAGACGTTTCAGACTTCAGCATACGCTCCGCAGGCACCATTTCTGTAAACGTAGAAGTAAAACTAAATGATTAACATATACGCGTTCTTGTCCCCGTTTGTATTTTCTATGTCGTTCCTCTTGGTTCGTGATCATGCACGAAGCCGTCCAGATGTTTTCATTGCTCATGACTGCTCACTGCTCACTTTTGCTCATGACTGCACCTCTCACAGAACATAGTACCGAAGATATAGTTTAACATGTTGATCTTGCATCGAGTATGAATTTTGACAATAACGACTATATTATTTTGTATTTTCTTTCAGATTTGCTTGATGGCTGGTGCCTGGAGTAGACGCTGCAGTATAGCAAATTCACAGCGGTCCCAGGCTCTGCGATAGTAAAGCAGTCTTAAAAGAGAAGCAGCAAACCGTGCACATCAGCACACGCAAATGAAAATAGCATAAAAAATGAGAAGACTGGTATGCTAAAAGCAAAAGTTATACCTCGCTGGTGCATAAAATGCATTCACCGTCTAGCATCCGAATGAGCTGGAACAGTCGGCCACAAAGGCACCCTTTCGACCGGCGAAAGGCAACTATGAGAAGCATTAGGCCACTAATCGTGTATAGTTTACACCCAGTGCTTCGCAACAATAATTGCTTGTTTTGTCTATGTATTCTGTTCATAAGATGGCCTTATTTCTAGCGGTTGGGAGCTGTACATGTGGCCTGTTGGAAACCAATAAAAAAGCTGGTTAATCATTTCAGTTTTTGTTACTGGCGGGCAGCGGCTACGGCAAGCCGATACTTGCATATATTACTTAAGCCCGTAAATAAACGGCAACGATATGAAATTCCGTATACGCTCTTATAGCTGCTCTTACAACACACATTCAACAGGCCTTGAAGCACTCAGTACATGCCTATGCACTTTCTCAACTGCCAGTCGCTTCTGTTCCACGTAGCTCTTTTTTCTTATCCAGAAGAGTCTATCCATCTCGGAACGGACAGTGGCAGTCCTTTCACTGGCCTTAGACGGCGGTTAGTGCTTTAAAATATCGAGTAGCATTGCAGTCGAGGTCGCCTAGCACAATTTTTGTGTGCTACTTTGCTGCAGTTTGTCTCCCAATTATTCTCTAAGAAGTTAGTGCTTTCAGTTTGCACGCTGCACGCGTTTGTTGCAAGCGGCTTGCCGTGTGCAAACGCAGGAACTAACGGCGGGTTTTGGGACTAAAGTTGTGTTTGCTCGGTGATACAAGGCTCAAGAGTGGACAGGACGAACGAGAAATGAACGCGGACGAGGCGCTTGCTGCAACTATAGTTTAATGCACTAGCTCGCCTTTTATAGCAAGGTGCACGGAAAAAAGCAAATAGGCACACAAACAAAACACACGCATGACTCTGTGACGATAGCCGGGTTGATATCAATTCACACGCTTGGCCAAATATACAAGTTCTTACTCTGTCAACGACATAGAGGGGGTGCCGACACATGCCTCACCATTTTTTTTAAATATGAAATCTTCAACGATTTCTCTGGTGTCCTTTTCTTTATGCTTAGTAACTAAACGTGCATCGGAAAACTTAGGAGTAGACTGTTTGCACCCTCTGCAGTGCGCAGCAAGGTGGCCTATTATGGCTACTTTTCACGCATCGTTGCGATGCTCAAGCAAGCGTTCATTAAACATCTTCCAATTTGGCTGACATAATCTTTGCCGCAAGACAATGGAATACTGTACACCACCCCTACCTCATACGGTACAAAGGTTCACGGTGTTTTTTGGGGCAGCACTTAGGTGATGTACTCTTCGGAATTTACATTCTCGCACAGTCTACCGAGCTCCACAGGTGCATACAACAGAACTTCCACGCCAATTCTGCTTGCAGTCTTCCTCAGGTTGTGGCTAACAGCATGCATGTATGGAAGGACGACTCTCTTCTTATTGTTGTTGCCTCGCAGGTCGGTCTCTCTTCCCTGACGCTTCTTTACCATACTACAGGTTACGGCGGACAACAATTGTTCCTTGTATTCGGCCGCTACAAGGCGCGAGACTTGAATGTCAAAACTCTAGGATTGAAGGTGATGGCATGATTTCTGAATGGCATTTCTTAAGTACAGGCAGATGATGCCCATTTTTAGTACTTTGGAATGAGCAGGGTCATTGGGGAAGAGGGGTTTTAGGCAGTGGGGCTCATAGCACCAGCATATATGATGCGTTGAGAAACGAAGGGTGAGGTCTAGGAAGCGTATGCTATATATTTCAGTAGCTTCAAATATTAAAACTTGAGGTTGAAGGCACTCTTTAAACGCAGAAACTAAGCAGCAGTGGAAGCAGAACACTCATTGGGACGATCCAGCAAGACCAATTAATCTTCAACGAACCTAAAAATTCTTGCGATTCCCAAACCCACAAGGCTGATGGAAAGCGTTTGGTTGCAAAAAGAAATATAGATATGGCTCAAAACTCCTGCTAGTCACGAGCCAATGCACACACCTCGTTTCTGTAAATAGATGGAGCCCCCCCCCCCTCTCCCACTAGGTGTAAGTAGAGGTCAGATAGAGCGATAAGTTTTAAAAAGTTTTCAAACGGGATGCCAGTTTCGCAATTGTCAATGGCATCTTCTACAAAAGCTACTAGTCTTTTGTGCAAGAAAGAGTAATACAGATCCTCAATGTCCATTGAGAAGCCTTGAATGGTCTTTTTTTACAGTTGTCATTTAAAATTGTGGCCAGTTGGTTACAGCTGTTAATAATATAAGGGTCGTCAATAGGCAAAACTTTCAGCATTGACTGTAAGAAGCATGCTAACGACTTTTGCCAGGAACCATTCTCAGAAACGATGACCCTGAAGGGAATACCCTGATATATGGGTTTTTGCGGAGAACACGTTCGAGCTAAGCTTTTTAAGGGACTCAATACGGCGTTCAGGGCGTTCAGCTCTAGATTTTTGCACAGGCTTAGGGCCTTCTTCTTAGCCAAAGGCAAGGAAACGCGCTTCCGGAAGCAGGTGGCATTTATGGCATCCAGTACCTTGACATTAGAGTCACCTCGTGACAGCACACAGAAGCCCCCTCTTTAACTGAAGGGACTAACGACAACGAGGGGCGTCGAAGGTAAACTACGGTGTCATTCAATGCCTAGCGCTTAGCGCGCCTTGTCCGCGTTCGTTTCTCCTTCGTCCTGTCCACTCTTGAGCCTTGTATCATCGTGTCATGCAGCAACTCACGAAACAGCCGATATCTTCCGAACTGTTTGCTCCCTCCCTAGGCTGGATTTCTGAGATTATGGGCAGTAAAAAACTACCATTTGGGCGCACGGCTGCTGACCCGAAAGACGCGAGTTCGATCCCGGCCGCGGTGGTTGAATTTCGATAGAGGCGAGAATATAGAGGACCGTGTACTGTGCGATGTCAGTGCACGTTAAAGTGCCTCAGGTTGTACAAATTTCCAGAGCCCTTCATTACGACGTCCCTCATAGCCTGAGTCTCTTTGGGACGTTAAATCTCCGGAAACCATAACACATAAAACTATTTATCATTCACGCCTTTCTGAACGTAGCAATGTGCTTGCCTTGGCTGGCAAACGTTTGAAGCGCCCGTTTTTCAGCATGATTAAGTTAGTGCCTGCAGTGTTATTAATACAGAGTTGATTTTACGGTTGTATTAGTCCATGGGCAGGCAATGTTTCTTTGTTTCACAGTAATAGTGCTTTTAGAGGAAGCTAACAAATTCATGAAGAATTCCGCAAACGAAAGCGATTCCTAGAACTATCAGAACGTGCGTTTAAAATATATTTCATTTTTTGTTCTCCACAGTCACATGGAACCGACATCTGTCATTAACTTTCATTCTGTCAGCATTAGCTGCACCAATTCGGTTCAGCTGCACCAATTTTCTACTGGCTGGTAGAAAAACAAGGCAAATAATGAAACCATATGGTGGAGATTGATAGTGGCTTCATTGTCAGAATCAGCAAGAGTATTGAAATCTTCTGCAAACATTCATTTAAGACAGCTTGACAACGATAACGAACGGACAACAGAGAGGCAGCACAGAGCGCTGCTTTGTGGTATCGATCACAAATTTTTTTTTTCATTTTCAGGAGGTCTGTTTTGACGCCACGTATCATACAGATTCGAAAATGAGGAAAGAAAGCCTTGCTCAACCCTTCAATGAAATATTTACGGTTTGACTCGGCGACCGATAAGCAACAATCAGTTATATCGAAAGGACTTTCGAGCAATACGGCGATTCGGGAGTGTTGTACATTCAGGAAGCATGGAAAAGAACAAAAAAAACAGGAAGATTGAGTGTCTTCTCTCCTAGGTTCTGTAATTTCTCGTTAGTTTTATTGTTTTGGCTGGATTGGATGAAGGCGAATCGGTTTCGTTTCGTGGGTTTATGTCATTGCCTTTCTTGAATCTTGGTATTTCTAAAATAGAAGTCTTTTTAGACAAGATGCCTGCTGCTGCAGAATCTCACCAACCATTGAGATTACCGCTTGCATGTGTACACTGACGGCGAAGGAAGCGATCTTCAGGTTTTTTCGTATCCTGCATTTCTGATTTGTAGCTTTCCAAAATATCGACAGAGGTCGATATCACGATTGTTGTCGTCTATTGTGACGCTGCCTTGTGGCGAACGCATTGGCTTTTACAGAGCTTTTTTGTATGAACCTCAAAATGTAATTATATCCTCCTCAGCTACCCTAAAGAATCTAAAAAATTAGACACTTGTACAAATTCAGGCGTCAATCTCTATCTTCGTAAAAAAATCTTAAACATAAAGGAGGCACAGTGTTCCTTCAGTAGCTGCTCTGTTACATAAAAGTCGCTGGAAACAGGCCGGACACACTTACCAATAGGTGCGCGCTCCGAGCATGATAATTCTGGGAGCCATGCTATACCTGCCCCTTCACTTTTACAGTCTCTGCACAGTGCTTATGAGACGAAGGGCGTATTCTGCCAGTAAGGCATTCATTAGTATCCATCTCAGTGGCCACTTTTCCTATACGCAGGCGTGTCGGTGTAAACATTTGCTGCCCTACTATTGCTAAAGTTGAGCGGTGCTTGGTGGCATAAAACATATTTTCCTTTTAAAGAAAGAATTTTAAAATAGGTGCGCGACAATGCTAAGCAGCCTTAAAAAAATCTTTAAGAATGGGGACAGCGTCGCTCACGTAGCACGCTCTGAAGCCCTGGGACGTAACATATGCAAAGCAGAGCCGCAGCGAATTTTTAAGCTGACACTGCGGTCAAACGACAGCTTACTTAACATATTTGCAATGCCGCTGTTGTAGCATCTCACGTCTTTTTGTACATGTATTTTGAATGTTTGCCATTTCTTTAGTGAATATCATGTATTTGGACCTTTCACTAGCCGAGCTGGTTATGGGTCCAATCAAGTTTTGATGTATTGATTTTATAAAATAAAATGATGATGATGATTATGATCCGTTATTCGCCTATATTGAGCTTGTTCGTGCTGAAATTACACACTTAGTAGAAGACAAAATATACGAACCGCATACTTTATCTAATCTAATCAACCTAAGCATTCTAAAAAATGCAAATTCCTTGGGCAGCAATAGTCATTGTTTCATTGCGCTGCAGTAGCAGTGTTTCCTTACTTTTCCATCTATTCCCAATCCTTTCCAATGTTTTCGTTTTTGTGTAGCCATAGAGGAATCATGTGAATTTATTATGCGATGATGAAGTGAAATTTTGCAACATTCTATGTCAACCTCAAATTTTAGCACTGATACAGAGCAAAAGTAGCCGATCATTTGTTTGAATTCTAAGGTTGTCCCGACTCTATTAGTGATTACATTAGTAAATACCTTAAGGGCACCGCATTGCAAGGTGATCCATATGTGATTTTTCAAATACCTGACGTATCTTTTGTTATAGATTAAGGGGGCTATAACATCCTTTCAGGCTTCTGGTACGCTCGTAGGACATAAGGCATTGCGCATACAGGGTGGCTAGTTTTTCTGGCACAATCTCTTCTACGTCTTTAAACAGATAAGCTGTTACTTGACCCTCACCAGCTGTTTTTCTCTTTTGCATTGCTCCTAAGGCTTTCTTTACTGCCTCTTTTGTTCCTGGCGGGACGTTCCTTTGCACTGCTTCACTGGCTCGCTCATTTATGTCCTAATTATATAAGCTACGGTATAGATTTGTGTGAACTTTTCAGCTACTTTAATTATCTTATCTATATTGATAATTTTATTAATCTTTTGCCTCTTAAATGGTACCTCTGATTTTTGTCTATGCCTAGTTTTCTTCTCACTGCTTTTAGCCTACCTCCGTTCTTTATAGAATTCTCAATCGTCTTCATATAAGACTTGCTTATGTCGGTTACACTGTGCTTATTGATTAACTTTAAGAGTTCTGTCAGTTATACTCTCTGTCGGGTTCTATGCTGCACAAGATCTTGTTCACTTTGGCTCCTTAGCAGACGTATTCGATGAGATGTCCCGTACACATAGCCGTCGAGACGGGACACCTGATGATTTAGTGAATGCAGAACTGAGTCGGACGAAAGACGAGCAGAGCTTGCGGTTCTCTTCTCAGTATGTACTTATTTTTGGGCCCCTTTCTTCAATTAGTCACGAAAAGTTACGAAATTTTCTTTTACGCCCATCAATAAGTAGCTTCCTACTGCTGTGATCTATTTTTAGGATATTAAAAAGCAAGGATCAAAAAAGTTGCAGTAACCTTTACGCTGGTTGCCTAAAATGTGCTAGAGCATTCCACATGATACTCACGACGCCTGTCAGTATGACCACAATAAGGCAATTTCTTGATGTTTGAGTTTTTTATTCATCTATACTGCACTCTATCTCTGTACGGCTTGCTTGTTAACGCTGAAAGCCGCCCGCACGCGGCATTTTCATTTACTTTGTGACGCGAGACGCAACGGGACTTATGTTGATTCATCCTCGCTAAGCGCAACTTCTTCCGTATTATTCCAGATTATTCTAGCTACTTGTGGTTCTTTATCTCGACGGTTCCTTGCCAGTGTGAGCGCGTTGCGCGAACTTTCACCTCTTTCATCTGTATATCCCCATCATCATCATCGTCGCTGGCCTGGGCTCCGGGGAGCGCGCGCTGTGTGCCCGGCTGCTCCCGAATTAAAGACCCCTGTGCAAGCGGTGGCTCACAAGTGGCGGAGGTGCTATTCGTATCCCCTACCTCTCGCTTCGGACCCGTATTTCGCTCTCCCTGGAGCTCCGATCAGGCCGTCTTTTGCGTCTGCAGCCCTCAGGTATGGAGGAAGGCAACGGAACGCGCTCACCCCCGTCGCCTTCCCCGGCTGCTGCGGCTGTCCCAGCCTGGACCATCACCAGCCGTCAACGCGACCCTCAGGTCTTCGCCGGACTTCGTGGCGACGACGTCGACGACTGGCTCGACAACTACACCAGGGTCAGTACGTTCAACCGGTGGGATGACTCCCACAAGCTGATGAATGTCGTCTTTTACTTGACTGACGTCGCAAAGACGTGGTTTCTAAATCACGAAGATGACATCGCCGACTGGCCAACATTCACACAGCAGCTGCGGAAAATTTTCGGCACACCGACTGGCCGCTCTGAGCTAGCCAAGAAGAAGCTTGCCGCGCGGCTTCAGCAGCTTGGGGAGTCCTACACCTCTTACATCGAGGACGTTCTTGCTCTTTGCCGACACGTTAGTGCTGACATGCCTGAGTCGGAGCGCGTTCGCCACATTCTTAAGGGCATTGGGATCGTTGCTTTCAATGCGTTGATAGCCCAGAACCCCTCCAGCGTATCTTCCATTACCTCCACATGCCTGCGGCTTGATGAGCTGCAGTCATGCCGCCTTCAGCCAGACCCCTGTGATGACAGCGTCCTCTTCGATGGGAACCTCCGTTCCGTCATCCGTGCCCTGATACGCGAGGAACTCTACGGGCAGCCCACCACTCTCGGCCCTCCCACCTTTAATATCCCGCCTGTTACACCTGACTTGCGGAGCGTCATCAAAGATGAGCTGGCCGCTTTCACCTGCGCCGTAGCCCCTGCCACCCCTCAGACACCTTCTCGCCCGCTCACCTATGCCGACATTGCATCGAGGCCACCCGCCCCGGTCCCTACGTCTACTACAAGGCCCGTCTGCGGTCACGTGGCTGCCGTGGCTCCGTGTCCTCCAGCAACGCCTTATGCTCCAGCTTGGCATACTCCCCATCCTACTTGCGACTACTGCGGGATCCGCGGTCATGTCTCACGCGTCTGTCGCCGGCGACAGCAAGATGAACGACGCGGTTATGCTGCTTTCGAACGTGCACCTGTGCGCCAGCCTGATACTTCCACCTCGCCGTTCTCCCAAATTAACCGTCGCTCCCCCTCGCCTCCAAACTCCCAGGATATCACTTGGTTCTCCCGTTATACTCGCCGCCGCTCCCCTTCACCTTTTCGCCGCTCATCACCTCTTCGCCCCGCCTCGCTGCCCTTCGCTCCTAGCCCGGAAAACTAAACGAAGCAGTTTTTGGAGGGAAAGCTGCTTGCCGTGCGAACTCTAAAATTCCTCCTGACCGCCCGTCGAATATGTTGACAGTGTGTGTTGAAGGGCTGTGGACTCAAGCTCTCATAGGCACGGGTGCCGCTTTCTCCGTCATTCACCTTGCCCTGTGTTCCCGCCTGCGCAAAGTCACAACTCCATACACCGGTTCGCCTCTCCGTGGAGCCAACGGCACGCTCATCCACCCCACTGGCCAATGCACTGTGCGTGTTTTCATCGCTAACCAACGCTATCATATTGAATTCGTTGTCCTTCCATCCTGCGTTCATCCGATAATCCTGGGGTGGGACTTTTTGTCGTCGTCTTCTGCCCTCATCTCTTGCAACGACTGCCTCATCCACATAGCAGATCCAGACTTGGCACCCTGGTCTGACTGTTCGCCACCACGTGTGGTCGCTGCTGTCGACTTTGCCCTGCCCCCTGGCCGTGAACAGCTCATCTTTTACAACTTTAGACTTCGCTTTTGACGGCGATGCCTTAGTCATGCCTTCGCCACGCTGGACCTCCCAAGGCATCACTCTTGCCTCTTGCCTCACATCTTTCGTCCGTGGTTGCGCGGTCATCACGGCGCTGAACACTACCAGCCAGTCCATGTTACTACCCAAAGGCGCTACTATTGGTTTCCTGTTTGAGGGTAAACCTGTCCGTCTCGACACCGACCCGATTTCATGTGCTGTGCTACCAGCTGATACTCCCGCTCCGTGTTCTTCCTCTGCGCTCGCAGCCGCTATCAGCGCTGACCTTACGTCTGAGCAGTCGACAGCCTTACTAGAAGTTCTAATGACCCACCAGAACTCCTTTGATGTGTGCACGTCCGCTATAGGCCAGACTTTTGTAACGTCCCATCGCATAGAGACGGAGGGCTCAGCTATTGTACGGCGCCGTCCGTACCGTATTTCCGCATCTCAGCGCAAGATCATTGAGGACTAGGTTGCAGACATGCTTTCGCGCCACACCATTCGACCGTCAACAAGCTCCTGGTCATCTCCTGTCGCTCTCGTCCGTAAAAAAGATGGCTAAATTCGTTTCTGCGTGGATTACCGTGCCCTTAACAAGATAACCTATAAAGATGTCCACCCGCTCCCTCGCATCGATGACGCGTTGGACTGCTTCCAAGGCGCTGAGTACTTTTCAAGCCTCTACCTCCGCTCGGGCTATTGGCAAATCACCATGCACGAATCAGACAAGGAGAAGACCGCATTTGTTACGCCGGACGGTCTTTACGAATTTAATGTGATGCCTTTCGGACTGTTCAATGCCCGGGCCACATTTGAGCGCATGATTGACACCGTGCTTCGGGGCATGAAATGGAAGACCTGCCTTTGCTATCTGGACGACATTATCATCTTTTTGTCCGACTTCTCCCAGCACTTGCACCGTCTCAACGCAGTTCTCACGTGCCTTGCGAAAGCCGGTCTTCAATTAAATACCAAAAAGTGCCACTTTGCCAGCAAAAGCATCAAAATACTCGGCCACATCGTTAGTAAGGCCGGAATCCGACCTGATCCTGAAAAAATTGCCGCTGTCCTCAGTTTTCCTCGTCCCCAGTGCCTGAAAGAACTTCGCAGCTTCCTGGGCTTAGCGTCCTACTTCCGCCGTTTCATACGTAATTTTGCATCCAAAGCGTCCCCCCTCCATAAACTATTGACTTCTGAGACGCTTTATCTGTGGTCCACTGAATGCGAAGAGGCCTTCCAAGCCCTCAAGCAGGCGCTCACTTCAACGCCTGTGCTTCGCCATTTTGATGAGGCAGCCCCCCCCCCCAATCTCCATACCGACGCCAGTGGACCAGGCCTTGGCGCTGTTCTCTTACAACGCAACGATGCCAACCAAGAGCAGGTTGTAGCGTACGCCAGCCGTTCTCTTACTACAGCTGAGCGTAACTACACCATAACAGAGCAAGAGTGTCTCGCCGTTGATTGGGCAATCCAGAAATTTCGCCCCTACTTGTACGGCCGTCACTTCATCATTGTCACCGATCATCACACGCTCTGTTGGCTGTCGACACTGAAGAATTTGTCCGGCTGTTTGGGTCGCTGGGTGCTACGTCTTCAGGAGTACACCTTCACTATCACCTACAAATCCGGGAGAAAACACCGACGCTGACGCCCTGTCTCGATGCCCGTTGCCTGACTCCCGGACTCACGCTGCGGCCCCCTCAACAACTCGCCCTTCACCTCAGGCGTCCGACCTCCCTCTGGATTGTGTACCCATTGTTGTTGCACCAGTCGACGTCCACGCCGATTTTCCCTCCCATCAGCTGGCTGATCCATACTGCCACACTATCATCGATCGTCTCCGAGGCCAATCAGCGGCACCCAACAGTCGCTCGCGCCGCCAGCTTCGCCAGTTCAGATTTTAGCACGGCACACTCTACCGCTACACCTACCACCCTACGGGTCACCGGTGGGTTCCCGTTGTGCCTCGCTCCCTTCGTCTTCAAGTTTTGCACGCTTACCACGACGACGCCTCTGCCGGTCATTTGGGTCACCTGAAGACGTATGACCGTATCAAGAGCCGATACTTCTGGCCTGGGCTCTCTGCTAGCGTCGCCAAATACATATCCTCCTGTGTGTCTTGCCAGCGTCGCAAGCGGTCAACATCCGTTCCTGCCTGCCTCCTACAGCCTCTTCCTTGCCCATCCGTGCCTTTCGACACCGTCGCCATCGACTTGTTTGGCCCCCTTCCCCTTACGCCAGCTGGCCACCTTTGGGTTGTCACCACCATTGACCACCTGACGCGGTATGCTGAAGCAGCCCCGCTGCACTCCGGTGCCGCTTCTGAAGTCGCCGACTTTTTCTTGCATGCGATAGTCGTGCGCCATGGTGCTCCTCGTGTCCTGATCAGCGACCGTGGGAAGACATTTTGTCCCATGTGCTTGAAGAGGTCCTACGCGCCACGAGCACTTTCGACAAGACATGTTCTAGCTACCATCCTCAAACCAACGGTCTCATTGAGCGCTTTCACCGTACCCTGTATGACATGATATCTATGTACATTCGGCCTGACCATAAGAACTGGGACAACATTTTGCCTTTTGTCACCTTTGCCTAAAAATCCGCAGTTCAATGCACCACTGGCTACAGCCCTTTCTTCTTGGTTTATGGCCGTGTTCCATCCTCATTGTCCGATACCGCCTTCTTTTCTGCTCCCGCATCTCCGTCTGCGTCTCAGGGCGAAGAGTTCGCTTCTCGGATGGCATATTGTCGCCACCTCGCCCGCGTCAACACCGAAGCCACTCAGCAAGACCGCAAACACCGCTATGACCTGCACCACCGTACGGTCTCCTTCCGACCCAGAGATGAGGTCCTCCTCTGGACACCTGTCTGCACGCCTGGACTGTGCGCAAAGTTTCTCCAGCGCTTTATCTGACCTTATCTTGTCGTCCAGCAAACACCTCCGGTCAACTACGCCGTTGTTCCCTCGCACCCCGTCATCGACCGCCGTCGCCGCTCTCAAGAAGTGGTTCATGTATCGCGGATGAAACTGTACACCTGTCGCCCTCTTCTATTTATTCCGCCGCCAGGATGGCCGCTTTCCTGAAGGGGAACTATTTGTGTGAGCGCTTTGCGCGAACTTTCACCTCTTTCATCTGTATATCCCCATCATCACCATCGTCGCTGGCCTGGGCTCCGGGGAGCGCGCGCTGTGTGCCCGGCTGTTCCCGAATAAAAGACGCCTGTGCAAGCGGTGGCTCACACCAGCTTTAAAGTGAGCGCAGCCAGGAGCTGGCGTATTCTGTTTTACGACCGCCGAGCACGCTTGTTGCTATCGCCACCACGGAGTCATTTATTTGTCCGTGGGCACAAGCCAGCCCAATAAAGTTTCTTTTGGAAGCCTTTTCGCTGTCTTCCTGACTTCCGGATTGCTGCCACCAGTATGTGACAATGCTAAGCCAAACCGAAAGTCGGGCGAGTTGGTGTTCGTTTATGGTGAAAAATAGCGCGAGGGGGACAAGAAGGACTGACAGAAGGACGCAGACAAGCGGTTCTCCCGATGTTGTTGTTGGCATCGTCAAGTTCGGGTTTTCCGTGCAATTGTTTCGGTCTTCACGCTTGGTTTCTAATATTTAGGCTAACGATCTAGCATAGTGAAGTAGGAGACATGTTCGGTGGAAACCCCTAGCGATGACGTAGCCTATGACGCGGTCCTGTTGTGCTGGTGGCAATAAGTTAGTTTTGTTTACTCTCACTACATAGTTCTGCTCCTTGTACTCAATTAAGCAATGGATGTTGCTTTAGAAACGTCCACGCTGAATTCCCCGTTATGATCACTTATGATCACTGGGCTTCTCTCTGGTGTTTGTCCTGCTTTTGTCTCGTCCTGTGTAGCGCTGTTTTATCCAGTTCTTCAAACATGTACCACCAGGCCGTATTTGCCATCTTCTTGAATTCTCTCTGACCTTTCTGTTTTCTCTGGAGGCTATTTCAGCACGAACACTGTACAAACCGAGGTTTATGGAGAGGAAATCTTTTATCGCCTTCATTGTGACCGCAGCGGTGGCCTATTGCTTGAGCGTCCGCCCCGCATGCGGGAGGTGCGGCATTCGACCCTCAGTGCCGCCAGCCACCCACCGCTGATAGAATGGGTAAAAGCTTCCCCTGGCCTGGTGCTCAGCTTATTCAGGGTGAAATGCTTGGGAAATGGGTCTTTGACCGCACCTTGAGTGACCGCACTTTGAGGAGAGTAAAATACCTTGTACCATAGTTCTCTTGGCCTACAGATGCCCTAGTGCCATAAAAATTGACTATCCTCATCATGAACATCACCATCATTATTATCTCTTTCTTTGTTGCATCAGAACTTAAATACACTTCCAAGAGAACCATGAGTTGTTACAAGGGAAGCAGAAAAATCGCGTAAACCATCGCACACAGAAGAAAAACTGCATAACAAACAACAGCAATGGTGGGTTGAAGGTTAGTCATGAGCGCTGGTGTATAAAATGCGTTTACCGTCAACCGCCGCATCGCCTTGAACTGTCGGCTACCAAGTCCTCTCTTCGATTGGCCAAAAACGATTATGAGAAGCATTCAGAGCCTAATTTGCTATGAGGAGGCACGAATTTAATTCTGACGTGGTAAAACCGGCTCTGCGACAACTAGCGGAGTGCAGTAGGCACCGCACACGATTTCGGATAACGCTCCACAGCGGAAAAATATGTCATCGTACAATTTGCTTTTAGTTCGAGCGATTGCTGTCTGGATTATGTAGCGTTTGGTCATACGCTGCAAATCGTCGTATTGGTTATTTTCACGCGGCGCGCGCGTGCGTGCGTGCGTGCGTGTGTGTGTGTGTGTGTGTGTGTGTGTGTGTGTGTGTGTGTGTGTGTGTGTGTGTGTGTGTGTGTGTGTGTGTGTGTGTGTGTGTGTGCGCGCGCGTGTGTGTGTGCGTGTGTGTGTGTGTGTGTGTGTGCGTGCGTGTGTGTGTGTGTGTGTGTGTGTGTGTGTGTGTGTGTGTGTGTGTGTGTGTGTGTGTGTGCTGTGTGTGTGTGTGTGTGTGTGTGTGTGTGTGTCGTGCGCTGTGCGTGCTGTGGTGTGTGTGTGTGTGTGTGTGTGTGTGTGTGTGTGTGTGTGTGTGTGTGTGTGTGTGTGTGTGTGGTGGTGTGTCCACAGTGACAACACCGAGCCATCCCAGGCATCACCGCTCAACCGCTGCACCACTGCGCCAGGAGTGGTACGAGGACTCTCAGTGCTCTATGAATGTCAAGTAGAGAAAGACCAATTCTGCTTATACCGGCATCGGCCCATAGCTATCGTGTCATGGCAGAGCGCGCGTCGCGGTAGGGCGGCGACAGCCTTCACAAAGTTAGCGCGCAGATCAGAAGGGGTTCCGCGGCGTAGCGGCGGCGGATGTGTAGAGTCATGCAGACGTAGAATCGCCAGCTCCGTAGCACGCCACGCCGCAGCGCGCGCAGACAGCGTTCACAAAGCGAGCAGGCGGGCTTACGCCTTTTCACACGTCAGCAGTCTTAAATGTCTCTGCCGTCTTTTTCTCCTTCCAGTACACCTAACAAAACAGCTATAAGAAAACGACTCAACAAGGAATAAAAAACAATGCCTTTGTTCAGGATTTGACAGAGTGGATGCAAAATGAAGAACGCAAAATGCTAGAAACGAAGCAAATACCTCATATGAGTGATCGTTTTTGACAGTGCGCGGACGTAAACGTATTTTGTTGTGTGCAATGCTGAAAAACGGCTGCCTTTCTTTCTTTGGGACACTAGTGCCTTTATAATACGTAGACCCACTCCATCCGCGCTGACAGAAGAAACTTTTTCTTACTGCGCGTTCAGTAGTGTATAAAAGAGACAACACAGCGCTGTCTTCACTCACAATACCCGACTGCACTAAAGTGTGGCGTTAGGCGAAAGGATGCACATTTTTTATTTTATCATTTTCGTCGCAATCGCTTCAGGTATTCATGGTTCAACGTTGAACGATTTGCAAAAGGTAAGAGCTTGATACATTTCGATGTTCGGGATGGGACCTCAAATCAATTTTCATTGTATGAAAATACCGATGAACAAATATTTCTCTCTATATCGGGTTGGCTCAGAACATAATACTCGTCGCAGTGATATTGTCATGAAGTGGTGACTACAGTCCGGAGAGCAGAAAGACTGCGAAAATGGTGTCCAAACAAAACTCTTCATTTGGGCTCACTTGCGCCCACACTGGACTCAATCACTCGGCGGCAGCGTAGCAAGAAGCGATTATCGGCGGTCGTCGAACAGAATGCCCGCCACTGTCGGCCGTGCTCAGTTTAAACCTAATAGCGAACTTTCTTGATAAAGCGTGCAAAGTTACTAGAACATTCTGGAACAACCTAGAATTAGCTCTGCCTGGATACGATCAATCGAGATAGATCTGTTCGCGTCTTGCATCGCAACAAAGCGATAAAGTGGCATGGCGGCAGCTTATAAGAATGAACAAACACTGCAAAGATTCGCGGCAATATTGCCCCCTGTGCCTTTTTGCCAGCTAGACGAAACACAGATTTATTTCTTCCTGGACAATTCGCTTGAAGTGTAAACGCCTTGATAAAGTAAATGTAAGGCATAAAACTTTGCCCTCGTTTTCACCGTCGAGACAAGTCCAAAGCGGGAAGTAGGATAGAAATGAGGACATGGTACCGTCGTGCTGATTTGCGTGAGGCCAGTTTCCGTTCCTTGATATGTCTTTTATTTTCGTGCGGAGATACCTTAGTGCCTGCACATCCTGGAAGGTTTCTTGCACTCAAAGTGCAAGCGATCGGTCACACCGTGGGCACTGAATTTCGTTAATATTCTAAAGACGTTTCATACTGGTATAATCTATGTTTGGCTTAGGAACGTGCATCTTGCTTATTATAGGGCAGTGACCATTCCCTCTCAGTGCCGCTAATATGTGTCTAATAGTGATCAGCTGTTTTTTCTATTTATGCGTGCTTTTTATTCTAAGTTCCTCTGTTTAGTTCTTGGTGTATTCAGCACATTACGAACCTAAATTGGTGAAATCATACTCTTCCAAAACTGAACTGAACTGAGCTATCGAAGCCTCCTCTTCCTTCTCCTCTATACGGGCTCACGAACAAGCTTCCACGCAGCGTTCAGGTTATTAGGCCTATACTTAAAGATTTGAAAATCTTTTAGGCAATGTAACTTTTTCCTTTTAGTGAATTATGAATTCAGCTGTACTGTGCCTTTGAAACCAAGTTTTTGACGTCTTCTCTACGCCGCTTCCAAATGTTAGCTTTTGCGAAGCTCCACTTATTTCTCATTTATGCGCATATATTCCGCGAGTTTTTTTTTTCATTTTAATGCCTTTTCTTGATATGCCTTTGATTCTACGGCACCTAAAATTCAAATATAATTCTGGTGTGTTTTAGAATGCCTATACGCTATTCGATGCTTCCAGCAGTTCGCCAACTGATGCAATGTTTATCTGCATCCCCCTAATCTCTTCATTTACGTCTGCGACATCTTTCTTTTCATGGTACAGTACAGCAGCAAATTATTGATGAGTTACTTTCTACCTTGTAACAGCAGCCGCGAAATGTCTATTTCGTAATGGCAATATGGCCAACAGGACATTTTTTTAGTTTTTTCACGCGCCATGGCACTCTCGTCTCTTGCAACCTTCCTGGATTGTTTAAGGCATAATTTGCTGAAACGTTCAACTAATTAAGTGCGTTGAGATTTCAGGGCCTCACGACATGGGTAATAAAGCCTGCAACAAATTTTCTATATCTACAATGCATTTCTTCAAACCCTTCATTCCGTTTTACTAAAAGCTTGTGTCCATGACTTTTTTTAGGGTCGACGTGGTGTAGTTTTCTATTTAGGTGCTCTGCGGTACCAGTAGTTATTCAGGAGTGTTAAGAGCGTTGTTAAATTCACTTCGCCATAAAGGAAAATTTCAGAGAAACTAAAATTTCGGCTAGTTTATGTTCATTTCTGCAATACTTGTATTCTTTAAATCTGTCAAGAATACAAAGGAAATATTCTGCGGTTGACAAAATAGAACGCTGAGATAATTTCACAGAAACTAAATATCCTCAATCTTACTGGTTATTTCTACAATACTTGTAGAGTGTAAAAGCATCGGCATTATAGGAAGAATATTCTCTACTCTACAGAATAGTCTCCCAAGACCGCGGGAATTACTCATGAATCAAAAATAATTTAACCCCTGACTGAATTTTACCACTCCTGAAAATAATTTCTATAACAGTTGAATTGAACGGTGGTGGATATTATTCAAAGTTTTGGGTGTATGGGTGATCAAACGTTCTCAGGCCGCAGTATTCCCTCTTAGTTCATGGAGTGGCCCCTCCCCGGTACAACTGAAGGTGAAATTGGGTACAGAATGAGAAGTCTTACCGCCGACCCTCAGCTCGTTATACCATTATCGACACCATAAGGTCCCGACTAAGCGCTGCTCAAGAGCAGGCCCTGTGGCATTAGGACTTTCAACTTATCCTCTTCATGTACCTTTCATTCATGCAACTAACACATGTCCTTCAACATTCCACCAACTATTACCTAGTCAGAATCGGCATTCGCATCATATATTCAGAGCATTTCATCTGTTTCTTACCCAAACAATTTGGAGTTTGTTACTCCAAATCTTAGGCATTTGCTGCTGACTCGTTCGTCCATATAAGCGTTTTTACTCTCAGTGTCAAATTCTAACTTACGTAAGCATCATCTTAATGCAGCTTTTGGTTCTTTATACATTTCTCTCTGACTATATTATGTGTAAACGTGACCAAAATTGGTCCAGAGTTCTCATTTCTTTCCCTCAACCTATGCACATATTATATGTTTTTTTTGCAGGATCTTCTGAATCACGATTTGTTCGTTAGATTTTTGTTATCTAACTTATGCTGTTTCCTTTTTATTTTTTGAGTATTTTTCAGCGTTGTCAGCACCAGTTGTTGACTCACATAGCAGCAGTTCAACCAGCTCTTTGCTTCTCATTGAGAAGGTCAAAAAAAAAAACTCCTTGTACCTGGCAGATAGCAATTGGTTCATTTAACCATTTGTCTTTTCTATTAACTTAGCAGCAGTTCAAGCAGGTGAAACTTTTGAATTCTTGAATGATTTTATATCGTCAACGAACCCCTTTTTAGAATTCATCACAATTAACTGCCACTAGTGAGATGGCCTGCAATCGATATTTGGTTCTATTAGAGTAAGAAAGCTTTACTTTTTTGGTGGCTCTCCTTAGGGTTTCATTTGCCAACTTCTTATTATTTCACTTTAAGTCTCAATACAGTAATGCTGTGAATGAGCTCCTAGTGATATTCAGAACATCAAACTCAGCTCCAGTTTGCACTGTTGTTTCAAAATGTTTATGTACACGGATGTAACATTTAATGTTTGCTTTTTCTCTTTATGCAAGCAGAAAATAGCACCTCAGTTTTTTGCAAACGTCTGTATCATAACCAGCACGGAAGTTCATATGATTCTGGAGAATTTCCTTCTCTGGTTTTCTTAAATGCAGCAGTTTTCAGTCTGCCTTGATGACCCAAAAATTTCTTCGCGCATGCTGTGCTTTTTTATAGAGGCATGTTTCGTTATTATACAAGCAGAACGTCAGCATGTTGGACGACGCAGAAAATACTTTCATTCATGTTACCTTGAAAAAAAATAATAATGCGGCCTTCACACCTGTTCTTCGCCGCTAACCATTACCAGGTCGCCGGGTTGAGCACGTGTTTAAGCTGTCCTCAGCCCTGACGTCTGAACGGCGCTCGACACTGCCTTCCCAAGGCTGGACACGAAAGATAATGAGCAAAATGCCTGGTGGCACTGCTCGGCTTCTCGCTCCTCATTTGGCGCAGCGCAGGTTTGCAGCCGAATTCTAAGAAAATATCAGCAACGCGTCCATCGCACGTCGCACTTCTCCAGGGAAGGGGTTTATGTACTGCTAATCTGTTACGCCCGGATGGCGCCCGACGATCATTGGCTACGATCATCATCATCAGCCCTACTACACCCACTGCAGGGCAAAGGCCTCTCCCATGTCTCTCCAATTAACCCTATCCTTTGCCAGCTGCATCCACCCTTTGCCTGCAAACTTCTTAATCTCATCCGCCCATCTAACCTTCTGCCGCCCCCTGCTACGCTTACTTTCTCTTGGAACCCACTCCGTTACCCTTAAAGACCAGCGGTTATCTTGCCTTCGCATTACATGCCCTGCCCAAGCCCATTTCTTTCTCTTGATTTCGACTAGGATGTCATTAACCCGTGTTTGTTCCCTCACCCACTCTGCCCGCTTCCGATCTCTTAACGTTACACCTATCATTTTTCTTTCCATGGCTCGCTGCGTTGTCCTTAACTTAAGCTGAACTCTTTTCGTTAGCCTCCACGTTTCTGCCCCGTAGGTGAGTACCGGTAAGATTATGCTGTTGTACACTTTCCTCTTGAGGGAAATTGGTAAACTGCCACTCATGATCTGCGAGAATTTGCCATATGCGCTCCACCCCATTCTTATCCTTCTAGTTATCTCCCTCTCATGATCCGGATCAGCTGTCACTACCTGCCCCAAGTAGACGTATTCCGGCACAATTTCTAGGCTCTCGCTGCCAATTGTGAACTGTTGTTCCCTTGCTAGGCTGTTGAACATTACCTTGGTTTTCTGCATGTTAATTTTTAGACCCATTGATCTGCTCTGCCTGTCTAACTCGTTGATCATGATTTGCAGTTCACCTCCTGAGTGACTCAGCAAGGCAATGTCATCAGCAAATCTCAGATTATTTAGGTATTCTCCATTTATTCTTATTCCCAACTGTTCCCAATTCAGGCCTCGAAACACCTCCTGCAAACATGCGGTGAACAGCATTGGCGAGATCGTGTCTCCTTGCCTGACGCCCTTCCTTATTGGAATTTTATTGCTGACTTTATGGAGGACTATAGTAGCTGTGCAGTTGCTATATATATCTTCCAGTATTTTGACATAAGGCTCTTCTACCCCCTGATTACGCAATGCCTGTATGACTGCTGAGGTTTCCACTGAGTCGAATGCTTTCTCGTAATCAATGAAAGCTATATATAGAGGTTGGTTATATTCTGCGCATTTCTCTATCACCTGATTGATGGTGTGAATATGATCTATTGTAGAATATCCTTTACGAAAGCCTGCCTGATCATTTGGTTGATTAAAGTCTAACGTTGCCCTGACTCTATTAGCGATTACCTTAGTAAATACTTTGTAGGCAACGGATAGTAAGCTGATCGGCCTGTAATTTTTCAAGACAGAAATATAATGACGTAAATAGCACGATGGGGGTGGCCGGTGGTGAAGCTTGGTCCCTAGAGATTGATTTGGTCCAGACTGGGAAAGCTGCCTAAAGCAATTAAACAAACAGCAAGGCGCCTGTAAGGGTTTGGTGTGAATAACGCGCCTCACACGAACAAAAACGACAAATGGAGCGGGGGACACAGGACAAGCGCGCCAACTAGCCTGCCAGCCAACTAACTACAACGAACTATCCCACATTGCTGCCTTGCCTGTAAGGGCTTCCTCGCCGCTGCAGTGAGTCGGGTCTCCGCATCGCTTTCCGTATTAGGTGCCCCTAATGAAATGGCTCCTTCAATTTTTCATTCTTTTCTTTCGCTGCCTGTTCGAACATCAATGAAATTGCTAAAACCGGGTAGTATCCACACTTCCGGTAATTGCGAGGTATGTGGGATCCATCTGTAATTAACCGCGAAATGGCAGCGTTCGCGCCTCCCATTATTTTTAGGCCACCTTTTGGACGACGTAAATCTCGCATGTCTCCGGATTGTTACATACCGTTCGCTTGACACATTTCGCGACAAGTTAATTGTGTTGCGGCATGCACCCTTCGTTTTTCTACCTTCCTCCTCATATACGTTACCACAAGCTTGCAGTTTGCACGGAAATGACAAAATAGCTTTCTCTTTTTGCCGTACAAGTATATTACAAATCTTATGGGCCACCCTGTGCACAATTTTACAAATCTGAATAAGCTCAGTTCACTGCCTCCAGCTTCTTTCACCCAACTTCACGTTGTCTTTATCTTCTAGCGCTGTACAGCAGCCTCCTTATTCACAGCGCCTCTAAAGAAACCTGCGGCTTGCATACATTCAAATTCCTTCTCGAATATGGTCTTCAAGGCATGGTGCAAAGTTTCTGAGTCCGCTCTAAAAGGGATTGCGTGCATTTTATCTTTTCACTACCTTTGAATGCATTGACCCGCAAACCAAGAGTGCCTTCTTGCTACTCGGTAAAAAATCTAGCATAAATCACCATTGTCAAGTAAAGTTGCTAAAGGTGGTGAATCGAGATATAACTGTCGCTAGGTAGTTCATAGATTAATACTTGAGTGTGCTCTGAGGCTTGGACAGTACTTATGACATCGTTCTGCAACAGAGGGCATCGAATCACTAGAGCGAAGCTTAATATTCTCGAAAGTCAAATAGTCGGCTCATTTCTCACGCTTACATTACACCAGCAATATATAGGATACGCTGTGCCAATCACTCGAATCCCATGTTGCTGAATAAAAGGCTTTTGAGAGAGCGATATAAAATTTTATCTTAAGTTCATTTTTTCGACTTCCCAAAGACAGGATCTCTATCTGTATGAGGCACTGACCAATCTGGTTCGCCGTGTATATTTAAGAGTAGCCCTAAATGTAAAATTAAGTTATGAGATACGAGTACCGAAACCTTGGAAGTTTATTTTTACGCGCCTTTCTTTAACACAAATACTTAGATTTCAGGGCTGCTAACGTTTCTCAGGTGTGTAGCCACAACGTTAAATAGATAGGAAAGTGCTGAAAATATCACGCAAACAATTTCCAAGAAAAGTGCTAGGCATAGTCCGACAGTGTGTCTTTCATGAATAACAACAAACGGTAAGAAAAATAAAATATAAATGTTAAAAAATAACACAAAGAAGTAGGCGATAGCTTCCTGAAGTGCAAGAGATAAAAGGTGCCGAAAACAAGCATTCGCGGTCTAGAACCGGAAAGTTTCATCTACGACGTCGAAAATCATTGCGGGTTTGCCCTGCGCAGGGCACAGCCGGCGGGTTTGCACGATCGTCAGATCTGAATGCCACCGTTACGCCCGCCTTCTGAGAGTGCTACCAGCCATGCAGCTGCAGTGTGCACTGGAAGCTAGTGCCGCTTAGCGCCAATTTCGTAAGCATCTGTTACTGGCTGGCCGAACAGCTGAAGCCCTACTGGCAAGTTCAGCTGAGGAGTCTACGCTCCGGGTGCCCTCCTGAGTGCTCCAGCAAAGTCAACAAAGTGTTCATCACCGACGGTGTACCGCTTCCCCAGGACATCATTCAGGTGTCGGCCCTCGGCCCCAAGTTTGCAACAGAGTCTCCGAAGTCTCCGTATGAACTGCTCTCTATGGTGCGACGCGTATCCCGTCTCGCCGACAAAGAGGACTCCAGCCGTTGCACCGCCGACGGCGTCGATGTCCTTTCCTTCTGTTATCTTCGTCCTTCCAAAGTTAATGTTATTCGCGTGCTGCCGTGCTACGTGAGCAGTCGCTTTGCATCCTCCCCGTCCGAAAAAGAAGGAGCTTTTGCTGTTTTTAGTCATGATTCGTTTAATGAGAAAGCCCTCCATTTAGTCACACATGTGCTTAAGCACCGTAAAAATGTATCAATTCCAAAGCTCAAGGCTCAAACTAAGCTCTGTGTCAAGCTCAATCTTGTTAAAGTGGCAAAAAGCGTTCATGGCAATAAGCGCCTCTTCCTAGAAGTGTTTTTCAGCGCAAAGACTCATGAGGTTTAAGTACTACCAGAGTCATCATTTCTGAACAGGACACTTGGCAGAAGTCAAGCGCCGTGTTTCTTATAGAAAAGCTCAATTTATTGCCATCAGTGACCCATTTCTTGTAAGAAGTTCAGATGAAATCGTTAATGCTGTGAAATCTCTTTACGACAAAAGCCTTCTCAGTTTTTCTAGTGATGTCAAACACTTATATTGCCTTTTGCCCCATGATACGCAGTGTTGTTGAGGAGCCCATCCATCACTGCGGTGCGGTCACTTTTCACAATGAATCTGGCTTCTCTGCCGATCGATAGTTAGAATTGTTACTCCGTTTGATCTCCGCTCGACGTTCACAAATTGGCAAGGCGCTCCTCATATTCAAAAGCAGGGAGTGTGTATTGGGTCCTGCTCAGCCCCTGCACTCAGCGACCTATACTTTGGACTGTTGGACAGGATTCTTGAAGATCGACTTGCCGCTTCTTGCCTAGTAAAAATTTGTTAGGTGTGTTGCTGATTTTCTCTTCCTTAATGACTGTACACCTTCGCTTCTTGAGCAAGCGCTCCGTGTGCCATTATACAAGGGTGCTTTCTCCCGCTAATGTTGACAATTGAAATGCCCACAGACTCTGGGATCCGGTTTCTTGACATTCTCCTTGAGTACTTGTTCAACCACGTTTGTTGGTGCTGTTCACCTCGCGCGAACAAGCCCCTTCTGCGATACAAGTCAGCTCATTCTATTCTCGTGGAAGGAGGCATCATTAACCAATGCATGAAAAATGCCACCGAAAAGTCACGTCCCTACCTTAGCAGCTTCAGCTTCCAAGAACAAGTTCGAAGATTTCTCCAAGCATGGTACCCTAATGATATCAGTGTTTCATTGGCTGAAAGTTTGCTCAAAAAGAAACTCCTGAGAGGAGAAGCTACAGATAAAACGCAAGGCTATACAACCGTTCTCTCTTATATTCATGGTCTGTCCCACAATCTAAAGAAAATAGGGAAGAAATCAGATGTGCATGGTGCTTTTTCAGCCCCACATAAACTATATATACGCAAAAGAAACCGCGCCATATGCAAAAGAACCCTGGTCGCCGAACGACGTCCCCAAAATCCGCAGTGTAACGCTCGCCACCACAAAAAAACTTGCTATATGCACAGAGTGCATCGTGTACATCATCCCGCTGTCCTGTGGGAAGCAGTGTGAGGGAAAATCTAGTAGGTGCCTCAACTAAAGGCTTCACGGACATAACAACATGGTGTCTTTAAAAGGCAGTAATCTGGCTCTGCATTGCAAGCAGTTCGGGTGCGTACGCCCTCTGGAGAAATGCTCTTCCGTTGAAAGAAGCACAGATAAACAAACTCGTGAAATCGTCGAAGCTACACAGATAGCTACTTTGGATGATCTATGTACTAGCGAGCCTTCTATATCCTTATTCGATCGATAACTGGTATTCCTTGGTTCGTAATAGCCTTTATCTTTTCGTCTGTATCTTTTCATGTTGATTTCTGCGGTTTGGTGAGCTTTGGCGCATTGATTCGTCGATAGGTTCAGGTGTCGGTCGCCACAATGTTGTGTGATTCCTTCAGTCGGAAGTTAGCGCTCGTGGTGTGTTATCTGTCTTCGTCCGTCGTCTGATTTTCACGCTCCTTTTGTCATCGAGGTTGTGAGTAACCTGCTTGCTACATACAAAATTAGATGGCATTAGAGTTCACGTTAGGAGTATCCCGGCGCTGTCTGGTGTCTCGAGTTTCTCTGAATGATCTGCAGAGGTTTGAGCTTGCAGTCGAAATCCAAAATCAGAAATAAGGAAATTATGCAATTGTCCGCACCACGACAGCATAGTGGATAGCTAGTACTGCCGATAGCAGTCCGAATATGGAGGTTCATGGACCGACACAAATAAGGAAACTGACCGAAACACACGCACAACAGAAGCTGAAACAATCTGCAAATTAATGCTATCGCATTTTACTATTCAGAAGATGTTTTGGTGGAAGTTGATTGCAGTCAATTGGTCATGAAATGGCACCATTATCTTTTTATATTCAAAAATAGTTCCGAGTTCGACGAAGACCCGTATGGCCCGAAAAATTCTGCCTGTCAAGAATACCAGCTAAGGTTAAATGATGAAAACGTGAAGCATTGCCGTTCTGGCACCGCTACGGGAGCCTTCTTCACAATGAGAAAAAAAAACAGTTGGGCCTTTACTAATAAAAAAAAAATTTGGCGAACGGAGCGTATGAATATTTCGGGCAGGCAAATTGACGACGCCGGATTACTTGCAGGACGGGAGCTTTAACCACACTGCTCTGATTCTTTTACCCCACACATTATTTTCGAACGCCCTTACTTTCACAGTCTGAATTGCGCCGTAGCAGGCATTGTGTCTGAGGGCTGTTTCTTTGAATTTCTAACGCACTATCGAGCTTTTCATCGAATACTGCACATAATTCTGCCTATTTGAGTCGCGTGACGGCGCCTCCAGCGCTGTCATTGAAACTTGCTTTACAGCACCGCGTCAAATATATCTGTCGCCAACATCTAAGTTCTTAGCTTGTCAACACTACCTGCGCTGGTACATTTTACACCGATAGCTATCTTTGTCATGCCATGAAAGAATGCGTGGTCATGTCTCCCTGATTAACACCACTTGCGCTGCGGGCATGTGAAGAAGAGCACAGCCAAAGCTGCGAGCAAAAAGGGGGTTATCGTTTTTTTATGCAGTTAAAGGCGCAGTTACTGTCTCATTTCTCTGTGGGCCCCTGAATCGCTGCTTGAGGGAACAAGGGACGAAGGTAGGAGTGAAAGAATAAACAGAGAAAGAGGCGCCGTAGTAATTTCTACCACTTGAGAATTTTTAACGTGCACTGACATCGCACAGCACAAGGGGCACCGTTTTCGTTTCGCCTCCATCTAAACGGGGAAGCCACGGTGCGGTTTTAACCCGGGTACTCCGGCAGTAACCGCCTTCTCTCCCTCATCATATGGTCAGGGTAGGGCAAGGAAAGCGAGGTCAGGGGGTGGCCTTTAAGGCGTCATGGGGTTGAACGACCCATTGCTTCTCAGGCTATGAGGATCGCCGCAATGTAGAGATCTGGATAATTTAGACCACCTGTGGTTCTTTAACGTGAGACGAAGCATAAACAGGGGTGAATCGCAAAAGGGGGCTGTGTGCTAGATGATGGAAGTGCACGTTAATGAGACCCAGGTTCTCGATACTGTTTTGGAGCCGTCCACAACGGCAGCTCCTTCTCTCTCCTCTTTGCCTTCCACCTTCCTGCTCTCCCCTCACGGCATGGTGGTGGTGTCCACTGAGAAAGGAGACAGCTACGGGGCCTTTCATTACCGCGAAACCAACTTTCAGTTTTCAGAGCCAAGCTTACGGGGCCAGTGCAGTCGCGCGAACGTAGCCGTGCTTCGCATACCTTCATCATCTTCTGGTGGAACCCAGGCTTACCCGTCCTTTGTGCACAGCCCGTGCTTCGCGCAAGCGTCCTCGTTACCAGCTGTTACGCGGTCCAGAGATACTGCCAAACACTTTAAAACAGCTCTCGCACGCTGCACATAGGCAGCAGGCTAGAGTCAGCAAAAATACACAGTGCTGAACATAGGAAGCACTCACCTAGAGCACTGACCTCCACCGCGCTGCCCGATAGCCTCCGATTGCACGTGGATGCAAATTTGAAACGGAAAAATTGCCAATGTCTTTCCATGCTGTGTAACATAGAAACTCAATGATAACAGTGTCATCTGACGTGAAAAAAAAATTAAAATTGGTATTGGAGAAAAAGAAATGACGCAGTAACTGTCCCAATATCTCTGTGCGGGTACCGCGCTGTAAGGGACTGCGTAAAGGAGAGAGTGGAAGAGAAAACGAAGAACGACGTGACTTAGTGGAGGTCTGCGGAATAATTTCGACCACTTGGGGATCTTTGTGGTGTACTGATGTCGCACAGCACACGGGCGCCTTTTGCGTTTCGCCTCCACCGAAACGCGGCCGCCGCGGTGGGGATCGAACATGGGTACTCCGGCTCAGTAGCCAAGCGCGCCAACCACTAAACCCCTGTGGCGAGTCATCTGACGTGTCACATGTGCTTTATAGTGGAACTAGAGCACTCCCACTTTTGGTCTGCAAAATTGAAATCACAATTAGGTTTCAGTTTCCGGGTTCGAACCCGACCGCGGCGGCTGCGTTTTTATGGAGGAAAAACGCTAAGGCGCCCGTGTGCTGTGCGATGTCAGTGCACGTTAAAGATCCCCAGGTGGTCGAAATTATTCCGGAGCCCTCCACTACGGCACCTGTTCTTCCTTTCTTCTTTCACTCCTTCCTTTATTCCTTCCTTTACGGCGCGGTTCAAGTGTCCAAACGATATATGAGACAAGATACGGCGCCATTTTCTTTCCCCCAAAACCATTTATTATTATTAATTAGTGTTGAGGAAATGAATGACGTGATACTTGTGTAGCACCTTGCTGAACAGCTCAGTCGCAACCGAGAGGGAAATGATGAAGGAGGGAGTCGAAGGAGGAAGCGACAGAATGGACGCGGATTTCAGGGCTCTGCAGTAATCCTGAACACAGGAGGTTCTTTAACGTAAGTTCACAGTGACAAGCATACGCGACCTTTTAGAGCTTCACCTGCTTCGAGACAACTTTACCAAATTGTCTTCGTCTATGTGTTGGCGTTGTAGTATTAAAGAGGACAGAAGACTCAGCATTCTCAGAGTTGTTTTATGCTTGCACGATTTCTTGATTAAGAAATCGAGAAATCGGGAGAAAGAACTGTTAGCGCCATTTACCCTAGCTGTCCTGTAGTATGCGAGTTCTACAAGCGTAGTGGAATATAGCACCTGCTTCGTGAATGTTCAGGTATGACGGCAGTCGTATGTTAATGCGATACCGTTAAAGGTCGTATTCGAGAGAAACCTCGTCGTCGCCGTCGTTCAGGCCAGAAAATTGTGGCTGGTCGACAGGGCATGGACATAGGACAGTTTTGCTGGAGAGAAAACTTACACGGTGATCGATGGTTCGTTCAAACAAAAATTCTTGAGCATGACACATTTGCATGATCCCATATATTCCGCTGCTTACACAAGCACACACTCAGCAGGCGCCGCTCTCGTTTCTCCCGGCTAAAAAAGTTCTGCAGAGACCGTTAAGATTGCTTACGTGTGAGAATGCGTAAGTATTACTGTCCGTGAGTACATTCTCTCTCTCTCCCAGACACACGCACACAATCGTATGACACCACACGGAACGGTGTACAGCCAAAGGCTGCATCACAATTTTGCTACAAAAATTGAAGAAAGGAGACGCAGTAACTGTCACAAGTCGGTGCACAAATCAACCGCGCCTTAAGGGAAGATGTTTATGGTTTATGGGGGTTTAACGTCCCAAAGCGACTCATGCTATGAGCTACGGCATAGTGATGGGCTCCGGAAATTTCGACCACCTAGGGTTTTTTAACATGCACTGACATCGCACAATACACGGGCCTCTAGCCTTTCGCCTCCAAAGATATGTGACCGCCGCGGCTGGCATCCAAAGCACGTCTTTCGGGTCAGCAGCCAAGCGCCATAACCACTCAGCCACCGCTGCGGCTTTTAAGAGAAGACGTAAAGCGTCTGGAACGCTTCACAACGAAAGGTGCATATGCCGTCCGTTCAATTCACTGTCGCAAGCTAGCCTCTGTAGCGCCCCTTGCGCCGCGCTCGGCTCGCAGGCCATGACACGTGGCGCCGGGCAAGAAACAGGAAGTTGGGCGATGCCGCCGCAGCGCAACTTCTTCCACCGGTTTGATGAATATGGGCTCGTCATAAACCCGGGCAAGTGCCTGTTCTGCATAGCTGCAATAGACTTCTTCGACCACCTTGACACTCCACAGGGCATTCTGCCCCTCGAACAAAGTCAAAGCCATTCAAGATATTTCTGCCCCCACATCATTCAAAAAGCTCAGAGAATTCCTGGGCGTCCTGAACTTTAACCGGTGCTTTCTCTCGAAGTGCGCCTCTTTTCTGAGGCCTCTGACTGATCTCTTGGCTACGAGAAAAGATTCTGCTGCGCCACTTCAGTGGATCGAGGACGCTGCCGCTGCATTTGCTGCAGCAAAGAAGGCGCTCGCAGACGCCACTTTGCTCATACATCCAGCTTCTGATGCTCCATGCGCCTCGTCATCGACGCCTCGAGCATTGCCGTCAGCGCAGATCTCGAGCAGCACGTCTCTAGGTCGCAGCCCCTCGGTTGTTTGTTCCAAAAGCTGAGGCCACCTGACACTAAATACAGCCCCTTCGGTTGAGAATCGCTCGCTGTGTACCTCGCCATCAAGCACTTTCGCCACATCCTGCAGGGCCGGGACTTTCACGGACCACAAGCCCTTGATCTATGCCGTCCAAAGTGACCACAGCACTTACATTGCACGCGATATCCGCTAAGTGTGTTTTACCTTCAAGCTTACAGTGGATCTCCATCACGTCCATGGCCCCGAAAATGCTGCTGCTGATGCGCTTTCCCGTGTTAGTGCCATGGTGTCTGAATCGCCAGTGGACATGGAGGAGCTAGCGGCTGCACAGCGCAAGGATCCAGAGCTGTAACGTCTTCACTCCTCATCCATGTTCCTGTCCCTTGCCGAATGTCCGCTGCCGTTTTCCTCCCAGTTCATTACGTGCGAGACATCCACTGGCGCCTCACGCCCCTACATACCTTTGGCTTTCCGTCGCACCATTTTTGAAAAACTGCACCGCCTGAGCCACCTTGGTATTCGTGCTACGCAGAAGCTGGTCACATCTCGTTTCCTTTGGCCAAGAATCAACGCCGACGTCCGCCACTTGGCACCAACCTGCCTTCACTGCCAGCGCGTCAAAGTTCGCCAGCATACCGTCAAGCGGTACTTCTTCTTTTCGGCCGCCTGACGCACGGTTTTCCCACGTTCACATAGACATTGGTGGACCGCTCCCGTTATCACATCGGGCCACTTGGGCCTCTTGTTTCGGGTGCCCGTCTGTCATCACCACCGACCGCGGCCGACGGTTTGAATCGGCCCTCTTTACTGCTCTTGCCAATATTCTGGGCGTTCGCCACATCCATACGACCGCCTACCATCCTTCGGCCAACGGCATGGTGGAACGTCTACATCGATGACTGAAGGCTGCCTTACCACTTATCAACCAAGGGAACGCTGTTCCGACCATCTTCCCCTCGTCCTCTTGGGCATTCGCTCGGCACTGAATGCTGACCTCGGCAGCTCTTCTGCTGAGCCAGTCTACAGCGTTCCCCTGCGCCACCCTGGAAAATTCTTCTCTCCTTCCTTCCCACCGTTAATCTATGACGCTTACACCTACATCGGAGACCTACAAAACACATTTCGCCACATTACTCCTGTCACCCCTGCAGCCGGTCATCCTCAGTCCATGCCATTTTCTTAAACCAATTTTGATGCTCTTTTCGTGCTGTGCATTTTAAAAAGAGGGTTTTCAACCTTGCCGAAACTGGAAGGCGTGCCATGCCGTTTTTAACCATGTGTTGGTTTGTTGTGATTGAGTGCGGCAAGGGCTGAGCCAGTCTTCTTGGTCTTTAAAACCGGCCCCGGAGCCTTACAAATTGTTCTGGGCTAGATTTAGATGCCTTGCACCAACGGCGATGCCAAAGAGAGATTTTCGCTTAGCCAGTTTAATGTAATCATGCTCGCCGTTTATTCTGTTGTAAATATGTGGATTCCTGTATAAAGCTTCAGTTCGCCTTCCTTCAGTCAAGTGTTGCCTGATCTCGTCTGTTATACCGTCTCGCAGGGTGGGGCACCGGTTTTGTAACCGAAGAACAAACCTAAACTCACACTGTAAAGTTCGACACTAGTTTACGACATGTATTCAAACCGAGTGTTAGATCGTTTAACAAAGAAGGTCCTCTGTGTATTCCGCATTTGTGGAATCAGCGTTCCGAAGTAGGTCTTCAATTTATTTCTAAGTGCATAAGCTGCGTCAACCTCGGACGCTCACGCTGACACACTGATGCCTTTACCTTTACAGCACGTAAGCAGTCTTTAGTGCCCTCTAAATTTTTACGAACCGCACCTTTTGACAAATCTGATTTCAAGAAAGACCACGTACCCTTTTCCTCGCCATAGGCCTTATTGGTTACGGCGCTCGGCTACTGAGCCGGAGTACCGGGGTTCGCTGTGCGATGACAGTGTATGATAAATTTCTCCATGTGGTCGAATTTATTTAGGAGCCCTCTAATTCGGGACCTCTTTCTTACTTCCTTCCTTCACTTCCTCCTTTATCTCCTCCCTTACGGCGCAGTTCAGGTGTCCACCGAGATGTGAGACAGTTACTGTGCCATTTCCTTCCCTGAAAAACCAATTTTTCAATTGTCAGTTTAATCACTCACTATATCGCTGCCGCGGTGGCTCAGTGGCTATGGCGTTCGGCAGCTGACACGAAAGACGCGGGTTCGATCCCGGCCGCGGCGACCGAATTTCGATGGAGGCAAAATTCTAGGGGCCCGTCTACTGTGCGATGTCAGTGCACGCTAAAGAACGCCAGGTGGTAGAAATTTCCGAAGCCATACACTAAGGCGTCCCTCATTGCCGGAGTCGCTTTGTGCATAAAGCATTGATTGATTGAAGAACATATTATAAGTCGGAAGGAGATTGGTGCTAAGAGGTCGCGTTAAGTGTTCGAGAGTACATAGACCTCTACGACTTTGCCAGCCCAATCCACAGCCAGAACTTCCGTTTTGGGGTCAGAACTAGCCAGCACGGCCTCCTATTGCTCCAGAGAAGGAGCGGTAACTAGATCACCCGGAGGTGGCTCTATTTTACTATCCCACAAGATGTGATCGTAGTTGGCTCATTGGCGACAGTGTTTACAGTTCTGGTTGTATATATCCCGATAAATGTGCGCGAGGAGTGAAGGGGTGCCTATCGATCTCATCTGTAGACGACGCCGCGTAACCTCTTGCTCATTAGTCAGGCTTTTGTGCAGATTGGGGAAAGTTCTCTCTAGTTGAAATGATTGGCGAGATCATGATATGTGGTCATGGAGTGCTTCGTGAAATTCAGGGAGCCAGACTCATCCACTACCCGGTCGACGAAACCTCCGGATTTATTGTCGGCTGCCTCGTTTCCCGGGTTCCCCGAGTGGGCTGGGACCCATATCAGTTAGGAATAAATTGGTGAGAATTTGGAGGCGTTCAGCATTCTAAGAGAGGCGTTTGTAATTCGCCCTTGTGCGAAATTATTGATAGCCATATTATAGTCGCTAATTATGATGCTGTCTGGGTATGCGCTAGGGCGAAGGCTAGCTGCCTCTTCAGCCTTTTCAGACCATTTCGTTTTGATTGCGGCCGAGACGACGCGGTCGCCATTCCCGTTCACAGCCACAACTGCAAAGGCGTTCTTATGTTTGTATTCCGCGCGTATACATAAATTGTTCGAGGGAAGTGTCGGTATTTATTATGCAAGGCTTTGACTTCTGCTTGTCTTCTACCCTCATGGTGTATGAGGTGCATGTTTTTGGGAAGTGGTTTGATTAGTAGGGCTGTCCTATAGTAGCGGGGCAAGTCTACTTTAGGTTCTTTATTGGTATGTTGTAAGTTAATTCCAAGCCTGGTAAGAGTACTCCTGTTAGTTGTGGAATTGGCTCATCTCGCTGTTTGAGCCATTAAATGACTTCTTTCAGTTCATTGTAGGGATTGTGTATGCCGAACCTCATTAGCCTTCCGGTTGAGGCATTTAGTGAGAGTCCTAGGCAGCTTTCTGGGCCTCCCGTATCATGCTATTAAATTTGTTCTTTTCTGCTTTCATAAATTTGAGATAAGGGGTGGCATAAAATATCCTGCTTAGCGCGAAGGCCTGAACTAGTCGGCATAAATCTCTTTCTTTCAACCCTTGTCTTCGATTAGCGATGCGGCAGATTAATCGCGCCGTCGCTTCTACCGTGAGTTTTAGCTTAGTGAGTGCGTCATTATTCTTTCCATTTGTTTGTAAATAAAACCCCAGTATTCTCATCGTTTGTACATCTTTGACGGATCGGTCATTGACATTGACGTTTATTTGAGGGGAGGGGGAGTTGTAGTTCTCCTACCTCTTTGTTGATGGCGTATCACGAAGAGTTGAGATTTTTGCTCTGAACAAGTGAGGCCGGATTCCTATGCGCATGCCTCAATGATGTCCACTGCTTCTTGGAGTGTCTCTTCTATGTACACTTTCCATCCTTTAATTACCCAAAGCGTGATATCATCTGCTTAGAACGTGTGATGTAGGTCTGGTATTTGTGCCAATTTGAGGGAATTTTGATGAGGGAGAGGTTAAAAAAGAAAGAGGACAGGACGGATTTATGTGGTGTTCTTTTGGTTCTTAGTCTGATTTGGGCAGACTCTGTTCTTCCGACCGTTATCATTGCTGTTCTGTTAGTGAGGAAGGGTCGGATGTAGTTGTACGTCCTTTCTGCGGGGTTGATTGATGACAAGTTTGTCAAAATGGCTTTGTGGGTCACGTCGTCGAAAGCTTTAACAAGGTCTAAACCAAATATTGCTTTCGTCCCTGTTCTCTCGTCAGCTTCAATAAATGTCCTTGTTAAGCTGCAAATATATGTCCTGGGCGGATAGTTGGCCCTGAATCCTAACATTGTTTCAGATAAGAGGTTCATGTCCTCTGGATAGTTTTGGAGCCTGTTAAGGATGACATGTTCCATTAGTTTGCCTATGTTAATGAAATAGTAGTAGTATGTAGTATGTTTATTTGGCCATATTATATACAATATGCCCTCGAGGTGAGGCTAAAGGAGGTAGACCAAGCATACCTCCTGACAAGGCCTACACCCCGATCACACATCATGGAAAACGGGGGCCGAATGGACAAAAGATAAAAAACAATGAGCAAACATGATCACAATAGAAAATAGTTAATGATAGACAATAATAAATATCAATTAACAATAAACGAAACATTTCATAATATGCACATTCAAAAAAATAATAAAGGAAACAGAACACAAACACACACTCAAAAATAAAAAAAAACTAAGTATACAGAATTAGCTGAAATTTAACCGGGGGGGAAAAGAATCGTCAGTTTTTTCTTGAATACAGACACACTATAACTTTCTAAAGCAATCTGAGTAAGATACTGGTAGGCATTACACAATGTTATAATTTGATAATCGGTTGTTTGTTTACCATAATTTGTTCTGGGTCTTGCAGTAGATAGGGCAACGGAACGTAGACCATACGCAACGTTTCTTGAATTATAAGTATTAGAAAAAGAGCTAAAGTCATGCTTGACTTTATAAAAAATGTGAAGAGCCAAACTAAAATTGTATGAATTAAAGAAATTGCGAACATGAAATGTTTCAAAAAGATTTGCTTCAACAGATGAACTTGAACTTAATAAACGTAGAGCTCTTTTCTGGAGAGAAAGCAATTTGTATGAATCAGTTTTGTTGCATGTACCCCAGACTAGGTTGCAATACACCAGGTGAGAATGAACAAGGGCAAAATATAACTGTTTTTTAACTTGTAATGGGAGGAGATGTCTAACACGATAAATAACATAAATAGATCTGGCCATTTTTAGTCTAATGTAGTTTATATGATCACTCCAACCCAAATCGCTACGAAAAAACACACCAAGGAACCGGCAACTATGAACTTGCTCGATGTTAAAGTCATTAAAAAATAGTTTGATGTGATGATCTAATGGTTTGTTTTTTGGATGGAAGAGCATAAACTTTGTTTTGTTTACGTTTAATTGAAGTTGATTAACATAGAGCCAAACCGCTAACTCCTCAAGCCAGGCATTACATTGGTGTTCAATTACTTGGAGACTGGAGCCGGAAAAAAAGACATTAGTATCGTCGGCATACATCATGATATTAGGAGTTAATGGAATGTTTACAATGTCATTAATATAGAGAATAAATAAAAGTGGTCCCAAAATTGAACCCTGAGGGACACCGAATTTTATCATACCAAAACTGGATTTTACATCATGAATCTTAGTGTACTGTATCCGTGCAGTTAGATAACTTTCCAAAAGTGAATTTGCCACTCCACGGATCCCGTAAGTCTTTAATTTATGGAGCAGTATTGTATGTTGCACAGAATCGAAAGCTTTGCGTAGGTCAAGAAAAATTCCAACAGAAAAAAGCTTAGTTTCAAAATTGTTAATTATAGAGTTTTTAATATCTAACAGAGCAGATTCTGTTGATTTACCGGCCTGAAAGCCATACTGTTGGGGGCAGATAAGATGTTTAGCTTGTAAGAAATTGTTTAGTCGCCTATAGAGTACACGCTCAGCTAACTTCGAAAACAGTGGCAATACCGAAATAGGACGGTAATTATTTGGGTCATTTTTGTTGCCTCCTTTGAATAAAACGGTAACGCGCGCGACTTTTAATTTGCTAGGGAATACACCAGAAAGTAGCATTCTGTTACAAATATGCGTAAGAGGGCCAGCAATAATATTTACAGCACATTTGATAGGAAAAGCAGCAACTTCGTCATCTCCAGGTGAGCAGGTGTTCCTAAATGAATTAATGATAGAAATAACTTCATCCACTGAAGTAGGGGACAAAAATATAGATTCAGTACTGCAAGAGGGTAAGTATGAGTCGACAGTCCGGGTTGAATGACAGCTAGCAGAAGGTCGGTATGCTCCGGCAGCTAAAAAGTGTTCATTCAGCATATTGGCAAGTGAAACTCCAGCATAATTCACCCCATTGACTTTCAGCTCAGAGGGAAGACAATTCTTCCTGTTCCCTATAATAACGTTAATACCTTGCCAAAGTAATTTAGGATTGTGTAAGATTGACGAAAACTTATTAATATAGAAAAAAGATTTAGCTTTCTTTAGATCTGAGTTTAATTTATTTCGAAACTTCTTAAACTTAACTAAATCATCCGGGCATCGCGTTTCCAAAAAACGAGAGAACATTTTGTTCTTTTCTTTAATTTGTTTCAAAAGTGCTCCTGTCATCCATTCTTTTCTAGCCTTTCTATGTTTTTTTATAGTTTGAGTTGGGAACGCGGCGTAATAGCATTCAAGCAGCTTCTGAATAAATATATCATAAGCACGGGACGAGTCATTTTCACCATATACATCTACCCAATTAATTGTAGACAACAAGTGACAAAATCTGGAGATGCTCTTTTCATCATTAACTCTACGAGCGTGAACGGGTTTATTCAATTTGGTCGTATCAGGAAAAAGTGAAAAGAAAGGCAAGTGATCACTAATACCAGAAGAAAAAACACCGGATATGCAACTCTGAGGTGGGAAATTAGTGAAGCACAAATCAATTAATGTTTCAGAGTGCAAGGATATGCGAGTAGGCAATTCAATAGTATTGTCACAACCATTAGACAGCATTATTTCATTTAAATTAATCTTCAGAGCGTTATCCTCCAAAAAGTTAATATTGAAGTCACCTAGCACAATGATACGCCAGTTGTTTTGGTTTGCAAACTTCAGAAAACAATCAATGAAGCGAAAAAAATTGTCAGAATTTCCTTGAGGGGGGCGATACACAACCATAATAGCAACTCTATGAAAAGCAATGCAGACAGTTTCAAAATCAGTACAAACAAGTGAATAATCCGACAAGACCTCAAAGCACAAATAATTTTGCACATATAAAGATACACCACCACCACGCTTTCCATCTCGAAATACTGAAATGGGTTTGTAACCAGGAAACTCGCTGACATCTGCATTTGAGGTAAACCATGTTTCAGTGAAGGCAATAAGGTCAAAATTAAAGTTCAGTTTAGTTAATTCAGCTTCTACTTCTTCTGATTTATTTTTTAGGCTTTGACAGTTCAAGTGGTAAAGAGATAGTGTGTTGCGAGGATTGTAAGCACCGTCCTTTAGAAAGTCGGTGAATGACTCGGCAGTAAAATAAGCCATTGTTGAGCAGGCGTACTACGCAGACTCGCAGCAACAGTGATTAAACCATCTTATCAATGTCCTCCTCACAAGCGATCCTGATGGCTCGTGCACCAGGTTGCTTTCGAGCGTAGATCTTTCCTTCCTTAGACCAGACGAAAGCGTACTTCATTTCCTTAGCCTTCATTTTAGCGAGCCACAGTAAATTCCTGCTAGAAGCCGTCAGGTTATCAAAGAATCGAATGTCATCTTCGCATTCTTTGCGCTTTGAAATCCAGTCTGTTTTTGTGGATCGGTTGGCAAAACGGATCAAAACCACAGGCACCTTGTCTGGTTGAGATGGAAGGCGGTGTAGCCCTTCAATGTCCTTTGCAACAAGTGTGGGCAAGTCAAGCTTCACAGCAAGGCTGTTTACTTTGCTCAGTAAATCTTCACCATCTGTCACAGGTATTCCATGTATTTCCATGTTTTGCCGCCTACTGTACTGGCTCAGATCGTTCAATTCCTGACGCAGTTTTCGAATTTGCTGCCCGTCCTGGTTTGCCTCAATGTCGTCAACTCTCTTACGCAGGAGCTCGATTTCCTTGTCATGCCTATTAGATACTTCGAGCAATTTGTCATACGTGTCAGACATATGTTGTACAGACATTTCAATGCTTGAAACGGTTTCCTTCAAAGATGTCAGATCATCCACTTTGGCCGTGAGATTTGCCAAAGCCTTACTAATCTCAGCAAGCTGTTTGCATAGGACAGCAGAAGATGCATTACTGCTGCTATCCTGACTGCGAGACGCCGAAGATCGACATGTCAAGCATTTCAAGGCTTTTCTTAATTCAGCATTTTTTGCTTTGAAACTCCGCTCCCCAACCCCTGCACACTTCCCTATATGAAACCTTTGACAGCAATCCGCACAAGTCATAAATTCTTCACCATCTATAATGTCTTCGTAGCATGCAGAACAAGGATCAAACTTTTCAGATGACATTGCAAGCAAGACACTAGACCAATGGGCAGCAGTGGCAGCAGTGGCGGCAGTATGCACTGGCAGCTTAACAACAGTAAGAAAAGACAACTAACCTGCAAATTCAAAACAGTTGTTTGAGCACTCTTGTGCAGCAACGTGCCACCGCCACCGCTGCCCGATGTGTGAAGGCTCTCGACGACTTGCGCAGCCTTATAGCCAGAAGGAAGGGGCGTATCTTCACGTGATGACAGCACGATAGGCAGCCGCACACGGTGCGTCAACGAAGCCAGCAGAATGCAGATCGCGGGTGATACGGAATTTCTTGCAGACGGACAGCAGCGAAGGAACTGCAAATTCAAAGCAGTTGTTTGAGCACTCTTGTGCAGCAACGTGCCACCGCCACCGTAGATTCTAAGTGCTGAGTTACCTACCCACATTAGGAATAACAGTGATTTTCGCGTGTTTCTATTCCTGTAGTATGTTGCCTCCAAACTAGTATTTGTTCATAAGGTATGTAACCCCCTCATCGACGTGGCGTCTAAGTTCCTGATAGTCTTAATTGTTACTTTGTCTGGTCCTGCCGCAGATGTCCGCAGTTTTCCAATTGCGTACCAAACTTCTGCGTCTGTGATGTGTGCGAATAAATTTGGATTAGAAGTACCCCGGTAGTCTGGTTGTATAGCACCCTCATCCGTGTTTAGATATCGTTCTGTTAGCGCTTTTATTAGGTCTTCACTTGTACCTGCATATTTATGTATGAGTCTGTACAGTTAACTTTGCTGCACGGGCCGTGCTTGTTCTTAGTCAAGCAGGTGTCTCACAAGATGCCATGTCGTCTTATTTCCGAGCTGTCCGTTGATGCTTTCCCATATTTGGTTCCAGTGTAGTGTTTGGAGTGTAAGTGTATATGCCTCGATTCGCCTCTCGATTTCAGCGATCTTTTTGCGGACTCGCTGGTTTTGTTTTTGCTTCTTCCAGCGTTTGTGGAGGCCTTTTTGTGCCTACCACAGGTGTAAGAGTTTTGAGTCTGCAATCTGCTTCGCTTTCGCAACTGGCACCACAATGCTAGTGAAGCTGACATCCTCATTAAGGGAGATAACCCAGTAGCTAAGAGTAGATATCTCCTTTGGAGCTGTTTTGTTGCAAAGTTCCCTGAACTTGTCACAATCCGTGGTTCTAATTCTTTAGCTTCGTTTTTCAGTTTTATCGTGGAGAACGTGATGCTCTGTATGAAGTGTTCACTGCTAAGATTTTGACCGGTATTGACCCACTTTGCGTCCTTGACGTTTTTGGAGACGGATAAGTCTGCAGATGTGTCTACACATACACTGTTACCCATGCGTGTGTTGTCGCTCGGCTTGTTTAGCGTAACGAGCCCTAGTGGTTGGATGGTTTGCAAGAGCAGGTTTCCTTTCGGAGCTGCTTTGGCGCATCCCCACGCCGGGTATTGAGTTGAAGCCTCCCAAAATTATTAGTTGAGCTGTAGCAACCAGCTTTATTGTGTTTATCAACAAGTTTGGGAGTCCGTTGGCTTTGTTTGTTGGCGGACTGTATATACTAAGGATAAAGATATTTGTGTCTCCTTTCTGCCTTAATGTTATCTCAAGTAGGCTGTAATCGTCCGATTCGTTTAGAAGAGGTTGAATCGCGGTGATATTTTTATGCACAAGCGTGGATATGAAGGAGCCGGCTGCGTTTCTAGTGTCATAATGAGCCGCTAGCTTCTTACAATGCAATCATGCCTGGGGTTGTAACAGACGGTGATTGTTGGATATGGAGCTTCAATCGCGCCCGCTTACGGCGGAAGACTGCAGTTCTATTTCCAAATTTAAGTTTTCGGCGTGGAGAAATGATAGGCTACAGATAGTTGTGGCGTCGTGGACAGATCCGAGATGGGGGGTAGGCAGGCCTCGATGGTTGTATGTCTATACATCATTTGCTGCATGCAGGTGCCTATTGCAAAGCGAATATCTATCTCTGCAAATTTGCTGGTAACGAGGCCTTGGAAGGTTGCTTGTTTCGTTGATATAGCGTTAGTTCTCTTTGGCAGGGTATTGATGTCTGTACTGAGTTTGGTAGGCGCTTTCGACGGCTGCAGGGTGTCGACTTTCGACACTGTCTCGGTGCAGTCGGCGTTATCCTCGAAGGAAGTCGACCAAATTGCTTCGTCGTGGAATATATTGAGCCCTGTTCACCCGGTGCACATCGTCGGCGCTCCGCGTAGCCGTCACTGCCCGCGCGTTCGCAACAAGTCTTGGAACACTTTCGACACCTCAGCCTTTCGGTTGGATTCCTCGCCTTCCTTTGTAGGAAGCGTTCTCTTAGTTGCTATTCTGGCGTCTCCGCCGCGTTATGGGCCAAAGACTGGCACGCGGTAAGAGGAGTGGGGGGAATGGCGTCTGTTTACATCGCGTTACTGATTGAAGCCTGGGACGCAGTGGGTGGCATTCTAGCCGCAGTGGCTGTCTTTAGCTGAGGCGCTTGTAACAGGCGTTTAATTTCAGCCAACTCTTTTTTAAGGCTGACATTTTCTCTGTCTTGGTATTTAAAATCGGATTTAAAATCCTTCTCTCAAAAATCAATAGATTGAGAGGCGAAACCTAGCTGATAACAATGGGATTCGCGCCTCAAGGTGCAGAACAGCATTGGCGACATATTTTGGAAGCCCCAGACAAAGGCGCAACGCCTCACACTCGAAGTGCACAAGAGCGCGAATTTTATAGGCAGGAGCTCCAGAGAATAAAACACAGCTGAACTTCGAAATTAGGCGGACGTACATTTTATCAATAATAAGAAGTGTATTCCTTCTCATGCCTGACCTAGAGAGAGAAAGAGACTCTTTAATGAAGAAACAGAGAATTTAGCCGGCGTTTCAATATCGCTGGCATGCTACTCTGCGTAGGGAGGGGAATTTGGGAGATAAAGACTGAAGGAGAGCAGCGTGGAAGAGGTGGGAAAAAAAAAGAAAAAAAAACGAAGATAAAATGCAGCCATGAAATGGGTACTGAGGATGCAGTGGCGAGTATTGATGTAACCTATGGAATGATGGAGTGCATAGTCCGACGAATGGGCTGACGAAGTTCACTGCAAGAAGAATGCATGAAGGTAACCTGCAAGTGAATTTAGAGCTTATCGAGATGTCCAATGTCTTTTAAATATTGTTACGGGGATGTTACGGCGGTAAGTCTATATTGGCGGCTGCTCTGAGATGGCCAGCACTCAGCTCAGAACCGAGCGCCCAGCTACCAACTGTCAACGTCGTCGTCGTTCAGCGCACCGCCACTTCTTCGTTCATGATTCGAACTTTTTTGAGGCGACGGCAAAAGGATGAGCTAAGAACCGAGACTTGGGCACCAGCGTCAATGAGGGCAGAAACAGGAACACCGTCCACAAAAACGTCGAGCAGATTACAGGGCGAAGGCTGGGTCAGTAGAGGATTTTCAGGTCGGGGCACCAATGCAGCATCACCTCCGGGAGCTGCACTGGCTAGTTTCCCGCGAAGCGGCCTGCAGAGGACGGTGAGTAACTGCGGTGCGGAAGAGGTGAGCGGGAACAGTGGGCTGTCGGGGAGGGAGAGCGGCTCGTTCTACGAGGAGGCGGTGTGGACTCGGCGCTGGGTGGGTCATTCCGAGGCGTGAAGCGCCGGGGTCCATAGTCATAACGGCGGTCGACGTAGGGCAAAGGTCGGGGAGGTGCGGACCAACGGCTGCGGCAGTGGCGGGAGATGTGGCCTACGCGCGAGCACGTAAAGCAGATCGGCCGGTCGTCAGGGGTACGCCACTCATCCGGATTGCGATACCTTGTGTAACTTGGGACGAAGGTGTTGCGGGCCGTAGCAGTAGCGACCACGGGAGAGATGGGGCTCGCACTCCGAGGTTCGACGGGACGATGGCTGGAGGGCATGCCCAAGTTGGCGACCTCCTGGCGGACGACAGCTTGAATAAGGGATATTGTGGCCAGGGTGTTGTCCGACAAGGGCGCGTTGGGCGTAACAGGAGCCAGCGCCTCCAGTTCACGGCGCACGATGCGAGTCACGTTGTCGGGGTTGGAAGGCTGCCTTAGTGTCGGCAGATCCTCGCACGTGGAACTGGCAGCTGTGTTAGGCAGGCGGTCGAAGCGGTGTGCAATGCGCCGGTGCTTGGCCTGCTCGAAGCGTCGACACACCTGCAGAACGGAGTCAACCGTAGAGCAGTCCCGGCATAGAAGAAGGTGGAAGGCATCGTCGGCAATGCCTTTAAGAATGTGGCCTACCTTATCGTCTTCGGTCATGTTGGGATCGACCTTTCGGCACAGTGCCAAGACGTCTTGAATGTATGTAATATATGATTCAGTGGCCGTTTGGGCGCGAGCTGCAAGTTCTTTTTTGGCAGCAAGCTGACGGCCAACTGGTTTCCCAAACAGGCCGCGGAGCTTTTGCTTGCAGGCATCCCACGTGGCAATCTCTTCTTCGTGGGTTTCGAACCAGACGCGTGCGGTGCCGGCGAGATAAAATATTACATTGGCCAGCATCAGCGTGGCGTCCCACCTGTTGTGCTGGCTAACACGCTCATAAAGCGAGAGCCAGTCCTCGACGTCCACGCCATCTGTACCGCAGAATGTGCCCGGGTCGCGAGGGTGGGCTACGACGACAGTTGGCGTGGCAGGCGCAGACGGAGGGGCCGGGTCGGTAGTCATCTCGCCGGTTCGGCCCGTCGTCTCGTCGGCTCGTCGGGTCGTCGGCATGTCGGCTCGAACCCGCGACCTCCACCAAAAGATGTTACGGGGATGTTACGGCGGTAAGTCTATATTGGCGGCTGCTCTGAGATGGCCAGCACTCAGCTCAGAACCGAGCGCCCAGCTACCAACTGTCAACGTCGTCGTCGTTCAGCGCACCGCCACTTCTTCGTTCATGATTCGTCCACTTGTAACAATATGTAAAAAGAAAGTTCATTGCAAGTCTCTGTTGCCTGAAGCAGGCTAAAGGGCCTAAAACTTTGTCCATTGTTAGGGGCACTGGGCAGAGCTTCTGCATGCAATGTTCATAGTACGCACGCTCGTTAGCATACGCAGGGCACTCAAGCAGGATATGTTCCACAGTTTCTATCGAAGCACAGTTGTCACAATGCGGACTGTTCATTTGTCCAAAACGGTATCGCAGGCCATTTTTATATGCAGCATTCAGACGACCTAGCACTACAAAGCCTGCATAGGATGCCAATGGCCCGAACTCTTTTTGCAGAAACTTGCTCCTTGTGTGGCCACCAGGATATAGTAGAGCCGTATATTACTCCGACATACTTCACCGTCTGAACTTGAGGAATTACGTTATTTCTATAGACCAGGCAGATATAAACAGGTACAGAAACCGGAAATATTAACAATGCGCATTTCTTAACAATGCGCATTTCTTCACATTAAGCGACAGATGAATTCTTCCTAACCAGTTGTCAAGAACATTGAGGAAATTTTGCAGGGTACAATAAAGAGTGTGAACACATGCTGATGCAAAAAAAATGCAATATCATCGCCGTACACATAAGTTTTCACATTTTGAATGCATGGAATTGAGCTTAGAAAAATGTTAAAAAGTACAGGTGAGAGAACTGATCCTTGCGGTACAGCCCTTGTCTGTTGAAATCTCCTTGAGGAAACACCATTTTGGCAGCTAAAATTCTCTATTTTCCAAAAAAGCAGAAATCCTTGCTACAAAAGAGATTGGTAAATTGAGTTGCAATAATCTGATATCAGAGTCGAGTTCTCAACGCTGTCGTACGCTTTACTAACATCCAAGATGACAAGCGCAGCAATCTGTTTTCTATTGCGAGCTAATTTAATACGGCTCTCTAGGTCAGTATGAGCACACCAAATTGAACAACCCGGCCTGAAACCAATTTGACACGGATTCAAGAGAGAATTTTCTGAAATGAATGATATTACACGAATGAGAAGGACCCTTTCCAGCAATTTCACTAGGTTCGATGTTAATGAAATAGGGCGTATGTTGTCTAAAGTTAAGCCCTCCTCCTGCTTTTTAAGCAATGGAACTATTTCATAAAGGCGCCACTCATGAGGTATCCAAGAACATTTAATGAAATGGTTAACAAGAGCCAACAGGTCTTCAGGAGATTCATTGAACAAAATTTTGCCCATAAATGAAGTGACCTTATCAGGGCCAGGAGCCGCTGGGGATAAGCGCAGAACAATTTGTGACAGCTCAGGTATACAGACCTCAGTTAAATCACTTGAGGTGCATGTGAATATAGCAGGAGAAAATCGAGAAGGTGTGAAGCGAAGCTCTAGGCCACTCACAACATCCTCTAAGGCCTTTGCGATGTCAGCAGAGGACTGAACGAGGGTTTCAATGTTGACAGCCGGTGAAATCACCTTTTGCGCCTCATGAAATTTAGCAAAGCTCGTTTATTTCCTGATTGCGAAAGGAAATCATAATGATTTGTATTATAGTCCCCCTTTGCACCGGCTACAAAGCGCTTAAATGTTGCTGCAACATACTTATAACCCATCCATTTTTTGGGGCATTGATTGATGAGAAGTTTCTACCAAGCTGCTTTGCGTCGTCTATACTCACGCGTGCACTCAGCATTCCACCAATTGTTCGCGATTGCACCGTTGGTACCCTTAATCAAAAATTTATACTTTTGCATTGCATGGTCCAGTACTGAGCATAGATGTTTAGCCTTCCTTTCGGTACTTGTCTCAGCACAAGGGTCTGATGTGAGTTGGAGAGCTGATTTTAGCGTGTCTTTAAAGCAACTGTAATCTATTAACGTGCGCTGATGTCGTTCAGGAAGGGCTAATTTACACGCAAACTTGAAACTAATCGGTAGATCTTCACTGTTTGTTGCAGAGTCAAAAGGCGCCCAAGTCAAAACAGAGACTCGTGGGGAGGAAAAGTTAAATCGAAGGCAGAGCAGCATTGACTCCGAACCAACGTAGGCAATCCAGAATTGTTGCAGATCAAGTTGTTGTCAGAAACCCAATCAAATATAGAACGAAAGCTGTCTATTTCAAACCTCTACGTCACATGGTGCGAATTAAAGTCTCCAAGATATAAAACCTCAGAACGGTTACCTGACATGAGTGAGTCAAGGGGCCGAGTGTAATGCACACCAGACGGGAAATATGCATCAGCCACCGTAAAGGGCTCTTGACCTGGGACACTGAGGTCAACCGCAAGGATTTCACATTCATTGTCCGTATATTGGAAAGAAATGCATGCCCTGTGACAAAACTTCGTAGAGATGAGCACTAACAACCCTCCCCTTCGTGATGACCCGTCAAGCCGGAACGGACGGTAATTCTTGAGACGATAATTGAAATATATATTTAGCCTTGTTTCCTATAATGCAACTAAATTTGACAGAAGCTGATTGCTTAGGCAACTTAAATCGTTTGAAGAGGAGAATATAGATCGGCAATTCCACTGGAGTACACTTACGAACCCTATCATGGTGGGAGTGCTGCAGCCGCGACTGCCTTTTCTAGAATCCTGGTCTTAGCATTTTGACTTGCGTTACATTTCCTTGTCTTTGACTGGGGGCAAGATCGACCGGCAATATTCAGTGGAAACCCACTTCGTTTTTGGGCGCGGAGATAAGACTCCATTTCCACACAGTCCATAGAGGATGCGTCCATAAAGTTGTTCGGAGGAGAGGCCTGAGAGGTCTTTTGTTGCTCATATTGTTTTTGGCCCTGTGGATCGGAATTCATTACCACAGAAGGAGGAGCAGCTTCCGAAGCCAAAGAAGGCAAGAGCGGAGCGGTGGGCACCTGCAGCATATTGGTCTTCTGGGTAGTTATTACCTGCGAAATGCACGTGGATACGTTTCCATAATGCGATCCATTGCATTTGCCACAGCTTTCTCAACTGCCGCTGTAATAGCCTGGGACCAACTGGCATCTATTATGGGTGGGCATTTCGCAGCCACACTAGAGTAGCCTGGCTCTCTCCTTGACTGCGCCAAAAGCTTCCCTCCGCGTGCATCTGCGCTTGTCTATAAGCTCGAGCACCTGGACTTGTGCTCTTGCAGGACGGTCAAGCGAATCAGCAGTGTGAGCACCACTACAAACAATTCTATTGCTGTTCGGGACATTCCTCTCTGCCATGACCTTCCCCACAAGCACCGCAGCGTAAGGCCGATTTGCCGGCTTTGCCGCTATGGAAAATCGCCAGCAGTTTTGACTCTGTAGGTTCCGAGAGTTAAAGGCATCTACCCGAAATACCGATGCCCACACCTTAATCTCTGACGGGCAGAATATTACTGCAAATGTGGCAATGACGGACCTCGTAGGAATTTTTACTCTGTCGACCATCCTGCTGCATCGATGGACAGCAATAACTCCCGCAGGCGAGAGGTTCTCAAGCGTTTCCATAGGGCTCAATCGAGAGTCGACCCCTCGAACCAAGCCCTTGGAACATGCTAAATGAGGCGGAATGAATGCGCTCACCGGGTGGTTGGCGAAGGACGTACACTGCAGCAGATCTTCTATGCAGTCCTTATCCTGTGACCTACACAAAACACCACCCCTGCCGAACTTCCGGACATCAGTAATACGCATGAAGTGCTTCGATGGGGATTGAAGAACCGCCTGTACTGCCTCTGGGTTCTTTAGTCGGATAGCGCCTCCATCGGATGGAACAAAAGCGACCGGAATGCTCGAAACTCCACTGCGGAATAAGAAATGAATTGGGAGCTGATAATGACGAAGAGATGCTGACCAAGGGGAAAACTCTTGGCCGGAAGCAGTAGTAGAAATTAAGCTCACGTCCCGCGCCCAATCACCCTAGAACACGAGGAAGCAGGAACAGACAAAAAAAAAAATTTAGCAAGGTAGCGCAACACCGCCAGGTACTTTGCCGCTACCCCGCAGCGCAGAAGCCAGAAGAACGTTCCACCCATAGCGTTCACGTCGGCACCCAGCTTCGTCCTTTTCTTCTTCTTTCCGTAAACCATCGCTTATTATATGACCGACGTTTTGAATGTGGCGCAAAAAATTAAAGTCTGTGTTCCTTGACAAGCTGCGCTATATAGTTTGATTTTGTGCGAAAGCACTCAAATCATTGTCAAAGCCGAACAAAAATTTTGCTTGTGCATCATGCTTGTGCATCGCTCGTTGTCATAGCAACTTGACGCCAAGCGACAAGAATTTGGCCCGGGCAACCGCTGAAATTGTACCTATACCGATTTAGACCAAAATTCCTGTCCAACCATAATTCACTGTGCCCGAAGCGATGGCAACCAGCAAATTTGGCCCGGAGGGGAGGATGAGGAAGAAAAGCAGTTGTCAGAAAACTATACTGCCCAAAAGGAATGGTACAATGTAGGTCGGTGTGCTTGGCAGCTCCGGCATTTGTCCGGGTAGAGACTGGGGAAGAACAAGTGCTCGTGATATAAGTTAGGATACGTGCGAGTCAGAAGGTGACGCCATGCTACAGCTTCGCCCTTGATGAGTGTTAGGTGCAGTGGTGGCAGTGTCCTCCTTTGTGTGCAGTAATATTCTGTGATGTGAGTGTAAGTGTGCAGAGCCACAAAGGCGCCCTCCGTGTCTGCTTCGTCCGCCGCTTCCGTCGACAGCGCCCGGAAGGTTGCTGCCTGAGCCACCGCAGTAATTTCACCTAGGTCGATATGGACCAAAATCGACGTCCAACCATAATTGTGCGCGCCCGATGAGATGACGACCTCCAAATATAGCCCGGCCGTCGCCAAAATAGACCTCTCGCGGCCTACGTCACAGATGACGTTTCGAATATGCGAAGCGCGTGGCTTGGAGTGGTTGCCACAAAATTCCGCTGCTGCCGGCGGGGCGCAGTGGATTCCGTCTCGTGTAGTCACAATTTTCTGTATTTTTCTCAATGCCGTCGAGTTTTTGTGTTGTGAAATGCGCTAATCGATTGAAGACCAGCCGTATGTATTCCTTCCGGTTTTCGAACAGCGAAAGCTATCGAATGGTGGGTTTTGGAACCGCGCCAATAGCAAGATTGACCGATGGATCGGCGGAGAGGGTCTGCGGCGAGCATTTGATTGTAGACAGTTATACTCGTGCGCCCATCAATTTTTGTGTAAACAAGCAAGCACTTGGTTTAATTTATTATCGTTCGGAAAGAACTGTACTGAAATCATGACCGATTAAGCATTGAAAGTCCCGGATGGAATGTGACCGCTGGAAGTATTCTAAGTACATCCGGATATGCATTTGTAGTTTATCTCAGTGCGGCAGATTGTGCTCAAGAAACTAGCTTCTGTCACGAGACTGCTTGATGGGGTATTCCAGCAGCTAGCTTTGCCGTCAAGTACAGCCACATTTCAAGCGGTAATCGCAACATGTCGCGCTTGATCAAGCGCTGTAGTGTCCGAGTCGAAAAGGGGTTTCGCCTGCGTCATTTCGATTTTCAATATTAGTGTGGTCTGCATGAATATTATGCGATGCGCATCGTATTGGTTCCGCAATGCACCTATAGCCTAGATGGCATACGTTTTAGCAACGATATCATGTGTTCATCAGTAGGGACGTAAAATAAACAAGACAAATTAGAAACTTCCATACCTGCGATAAAAATTGGCCAACCAAGCACGGCGCTCGTGCATATGCGGCGGTCTTCGCTCACGAACACCTACTTGCGCATCGTAGGGCTCTGCCGTTCTTGTACCTTGACAACATGCCCTTCCATTGCGAGGTCATGTGTACTTTTCAGGCGATTGGTAGGTTTAATGTTCCTTCGTACTGCAAGGCTCAGGCTTGGTCTAACTAGCCGCACATGAATATCGCTGAAGTGCATGCTTGTCGCACACTTAAAATCACTTTTCCAGTTGTCGGTCGCTAATATATCCGGGTACTGAAGTGTCGCGTACTTTGACCTTATTTAAATATAGTTGATGCACAATTTCAGGCAGAAAATACATGTCGGCGAAAAGAAAAGAAAAGAAAAGCAGCGAGACCGAATAGGAAAGGCTGCTTTTGCAAACTAAGCCTTCTTTCTTTCGGAGCGCCCCCTTGCCACATGATCCGTAGACGTCACATTGCATACAGGGAGAGGTATATTTGGCCCGGCTCACCCCCGAAGTTTGACCTCAGCCGATTTGGACCAAAATCGATATAGAACAATAACAGACCGTGACCGACACGATGGTGACCTCCAAAATTGGCCCGGGTCAATTCCAAAACTTTTGTTCGGACGACTCCCGACAAAATAGTTCACGGCTGATATTTGCGCAATCTCCTTGGTATGGTTTCGCTTGCGGCGTGACCATTTACATCGCCGCGCTTTCGAACGTCGCGCATCGGTTTAAGCGCTGTTAAACACCGGCTGATTTGATAACACCATCTCTTTGGTTTGACTTCTGCTTTTAATCGCGATATCTTTTACTACTCCCCTCCTAAGCTTCTATCCGTGTGCGGCGTGTGCGCGAGTTTGACTTTGAACCGAGGGTAACCACGCGACAGCTATGACGTCACTCAGCCGCCGAAACCGAGCGCTCGCCTCTGCCTAGTCCCGTGTCAACCATGGCGTCACTCAACCACAGCTACGCCGGAGCCGTGCGCTGGCTCTCTCTAGATCTAGCCTCCGCTGCCGCTCGGCCGGTGCGAACAGATTGCAACAGCTCTCGACAATTTAACGGCGGCAGTCGTCATGGGTGATGCAGGTGAGACGCCTCGTGGACTGTCTGCGTCTCCGAAGACCGCCGCCGAAGAACTAAACCTCAGTCATTACCACAAAGCAACAACTAAGTCTAGCCAAGCTTTACCAGGCTTAACTTACAAGCTTTCGCTTTGGTTACTTATTTTTAGTGGGGTTAAACTTGTGTCTAATATTTTTATTTTCTAACGATAGGAGGAGACGGAAGAAATGAAACCTTCGTCATCGGCAGTAGTCGCCAGTCGGCGATCATGGCGTCTCTTGCTCTAAGCGCTCCTGGAAAGCGAAAAGCTACACAGAGCACTTCGTTTTAGAGGAGCGCGGTGAGTTAGACAACCATGTGGTACGGGAGTTTCAGCTCCCACTGCAAGACTTCATCTCAGAAGCCAGTAGCACGATCGCGCGTGTTTTGTTCTGCCGTTTAAATTGGTTTGGTTTGGTTTATGGGGATTTAACGTCCCAAAGCGGCTCAGGCTATGAGAGACGCCGTAGTGAAGGGCTCCGGAAATTTAGACCACCTGGGGTTCTTTAACGTGAACGAACTGACATCGCACAGTACACGGGCCTCTAGAATTTCGCCTCCATCAAAATTCGACCGCTGCGGCCGGGATCGAACGCGCGTCTTTCGGGCCTGCAGCCGAGCGCCATAACCACTCAGCCACCGCTGCGGCTACCCTTTTAAATTGTATTTTATGCAGTGTCCTTTATTTGTATATTAAGAAATTGGTTTTATTTGTTGCTTTAGGGTCTTCGAAACAAAATGCCAAGATATTTTACCAAATGCGGAAGCAGATATTTGATTATGATGATGTCAAAGAAGGCCACGTCTTCTTTTCAGCCATATAATCAAATTACTACAAAAATAGAAATGTAGGAACAGCGAGCTATGTTATAAAAAAAAACAAGTTCCGAAAAGCACATCCCACATCCTCCTCTGCTTCATGTCCTCAGGCGACTGCTTACTCCAGTGGCACAGCCCTCATGCTGCCTAACTTAAAAGGAAACGGGAAGGGCAGTGTATTATGTATGATGCAGAAATTCGTAAGAATGACATCTAAGAAAACGTGGAACGTTTCGTATATTTGAATTTTTCTATTCAATTTCTGCCGCAGTGCAGCGGCTTATGTTCAATTTTCTTTGTTTTCGTGTGTGACCAGCATATGTAACAAATAAATTTCCAAAAAGTGGTGCACACACAACTCGATTTTATAATTCTGAAGTATAATCAGTAAATTACAATTTGATGTATTAAAATGCGCAGACGATTCAGAACTTCTTGAAGAAACAATTTCTGTTTTAAAATGCGCAATATGTCATTTTTTCGCGGTAAGCACAGGGTTAAAGCGCAGCTTAAGTGTTCCCTTCAATTAGTATGGGCAGGAAAGCTAGGCGATTGTTTCGAGGCCACTATGTTAACCTGTGATTATTGTATGTCACAGGCTACCGTTAAATGCATCCGATAGACTTAGTCACAATGGTTTGGTGCAGATTGGGAAATTCGATACCGTTGTCAAGTACTGTAACATGGCTGTGATCGAAAGGACTTTCATTTAGTAAGAGTGGTCTCGGTTCATTAACGGCGACCAAAAAAGTATTTATAACCACAGCTTACCTTAAAGCTGCAGCCCAGCGTGTCGCACTAGAACTCTGTTCATTCAAGTAATTGCCATCTAGCGTCAGCACATGCAATAATGGTTCATAAAAGTGCAGTGGCTTACGAAGTTTACTTGACATGAACAACGTGCTCCAGCCAGGACTGCAGCAGTAGTTATAGATTTCATTTGGCAAAACCCCTCAAAAAAATAGTAAAAAAATAATATGCTAGTAGATCAGGCGTATCCTGAAAGCAGCTCCCATTACTCGGGCCATGCACGATAACGGCCGACTTTGGTACCAACCGCTCCCGCCATAACGAGTAGTTTCAGCCACCCGCAACATGAAAGCTGGACCAGCACACCGAGCAGCGTGATAGTCGGGGCGCAAACAACATGAAGCGCACCATTCGAGTGAAGCCCGCGATCACGTCGAACTAGAACCAAGCGAATACACCAGGCAAGCGCGATACATCAAAGCTATGCCTGCAGACAGGCTGAGCAGCGTCAATGGCGGGGCTCAGGCAACCCCAATAGCGGCGTTCGTAGCTCGCAAGAGAACGAGTCCAACTGCAACCGGGCCCGCCATCATTTACTGCGAAGAAAGACTGCAGTCGCTTGCGCTTTACATCAAATCTTTCGAAAACACACCACTGACTTTCAATAAAACATTTTGCTGGGCGAGTTGGTTCATTTTGCTCGACCACTGACTACTTAAGAACAGCTCCTTACCACGCAAAAGCGCACAACCAGCGCATTTTCCCTTTGCCCGGCCGACCGTGTGCTACCAAACCTTTTGTTGAGCAGAGTTCTTCTGGCTTGATGGAAAAAATAAGCTGCGGTTTAACAACGCTTAAACCGATGTGTGACGTAAATGATGACGCCGCAACCGACATCACAGCAACGATATGGCGCAGATGCCAGCTGTGAACCACGTTTACAAAAGTGGCCCAAACCAAATTTTGGAGAATACACAGGCCAAATTTGGAGGTTTTTATCGTGCCGCGCACGTGGCGATGTGGTTCGGCATCGATTTTGGTCAACATCAGCCGAGATCAAATTTCGGAGGTGAGCCGGGCCAGATTTTGGCAATGACCTGGGCCATATTGGGAGGTTTTCATTGTATCATCATCATTATCAGCCTCATTACGCCCACTGCAGGACAAAGGCCTCTCCCATCTCCCTCTTCTCAACCCTGTCCTCTGTCAGCTGCGGCCTACCTCTCCCCGAAAACTTAAAAATAATGCCTTTTTTTGTCATTTGATATACTAGATGGCAGGCGCTCGGATTAAAACCTGTCGTAAGGCACCTTGACAGAGCCTCAAATATGCGACGCAGGCGACACAGCCTGGCGATGTAGGCGGTGAAATTAAATATGAGGTCATGGGTGGAAAGTAATAGAATACACGGAGAACTTCCGAACGGGTTCAGAAAGGGTAGGCGCTTTGACGATAGCCTGCTCGTGCTTACCCAGTTCATAGAAATAGCTAAGACGAAAAACAGACTTTTGTATTCAGCCTTCCTGGACATAAGCGGTGCATACGCCAACGTGAATAGGGAACTCCTGTGGAACATATTAAAAGATGAAGGTATCGGCCATGAGGTAATTGACTTTCTACACGAAATATATCCAGAAAATAAAATTGAGATCACCTGGGAAGGGATTAAGAGAACGACAACTGTCGAGGTACACAAAATATTAAGGCACGGTTGTCCTCTCTCACCGCTGCTGTCCATCCCTGAGCGAAAAACTAATACGTTTTGAATATACTTCGGGATATTTATAATGGATTTAAAGAAATTTTGTATTCATTAATGACCTAAAATATGCCGAAAATAGCTGCCTGAAATTTTGTAGCTAGTATACGAAATATATTTTCAGAATTTCCCAAAAACACGTCACCTAAAGCATGCTTCGAGCACGTTTCAGATATGTGATAAAAAGATGTATTTGGTTTTAACATCTTGTCAATATATTAAGAGTTGTTACGTTTCGCCTACGACGCGCGGTATAGCCGGCGCGGATACAACGGACGCCGGGGCTTCGTTCAAAGTGGCGGTCATTTGGACCCGTTCATCGCTGCCGCAACGCCTCCCGCCAAGCGCGTCCAGGCAGGTTTCAATGCCACGTGTCGTCGTGTGTGCGTGTGTGTGTGTGTGAATGTTGGTGCCCACGCTTGTCAAAGCGCGGCAGCCGGGGAGAGGAGCTCCCCAACTGGGAGGCGAGGAGGTCTGACCGGCGCCGGCCGGCGGACGCGTCCTTCACGTCGCAACATGTCCGTGTCGCCGTCTAGTGCGACTCATCCCGAGCCGTTCCTTCTTGCCCTCGACTCCGTGGGTATAAAAGCAGCTGCCCCGGACGTCAAAGAGAGACTTCGATTTCTTCCTTCGAGTAACGTGGTCGCCCTGACCGGCTGCTCTTTTGCGATGCCAGAATAAACAAGTTGTTCTGTTGCCAGTCGACTCATCCTTTGCCAGGACCTTCGGATGTTTCCAGCTGTGCCCCAGGCCGCCAGGCCAACGCTACCCTTGGGGCTTGCAACCCATTTGCAACAACTGGTTGCCAGCGGTGAGATCCCGACAACGGAGGCCAGCAGCGAAGATATGCGGTCGACTGTATGCTGAGCAGCACAACGACCATCCGGGAGCAGTGCAACGAGCCCTGTGTGATGACTGGTTGCCTGCAGCGGAACGACTGCGCTGAATTCTTGGCTGCGAGGTTTGGTGAGTGCGGGACTTTCTTCTTCTGAGTTTTGCCAGGCTTTTGTTAGTGTCAGAAACAGAGCTGGTAATTGTGGTTGTCGTTGCTGCCGGGTTAGTTTGCGGCAAGACAATAGTAGGCAGTAGAGAAAGCAGCATTCGGAGCAGCCATGGATTTGAAGTCGTTGCGCAAACCAAAATTCCTGGAGCTTGCAAGAGAGTTGGGTCTGGATGTCTCAGACAAACTCAGAAAACCAGAACTGCTAAGGGCTATTCTTGAGTTGGAGGCTGAGGATGACGAGCTGTCGGAATGCCTTGAGACCATTGAGGAGAGGGAGCAAAAAGAGAAAGACGAGCGCGAACCTAAAGAGAAAGACGAGCGCGAACGTAAAGAACAAAAAGAGAAAGACGAGCGCGAACGTAAAGAGCAAAAAGAGAAAGACGACCGCGAACGTAAAGAACAAAAAGATAAAGAGAAAGAAGAGCGCGACCGTCAACACGCTTTGGAAATGAAGCGTCTCGAGGTAGAGATGGAACGCGCTCGTAATGGAAGTCAGGCACACGGTGCAGGAGAACGAGTATCGTTCAAAATGACTGACCTGATGCGGCCGTTTAAGCTTGGAGAGGACATTGGTTTGTTCCTGGTTAACTTTGAGCGAACGTGCGAGAAGCAGGGGTTCTCTCGGGAAACGTGGCCACAGCGCTCGCTCACTTTGTTACCCGGCGAGGCGGCCGACGTAGTCGCTCGCTTGAAGAGAGAGGAGGCAGAGGATTTCGACCAAGTGAAATCGAGTCTGCTAAAAAAGTACAGGCTGTCAGCGGAGGCGTTCCGTCGGAAGTTTCGGGAAAATGAAAAAGGCAGAAGTGAGTCATATACAGAGTTTGCCTACAGGCTTATGTCAAACATGCAGGAGTGGCTCAAAGAAGAGAAAGCGTTTGGTGACCACGAGAAAATTCTGCAGTGTTTCGGGCTAGAACAGTTTTATGGTCGGTTACCTGAGAACGTGCGGTACTGGGTCTTGGATAGGCCAGACGTTAGTACAGTGGCTAAAGCCGCCGAGCTAGCCGAGGAGTTTGTGACGCGTCGGGCTCGCAGAGCTATGGACGGTCAAAAGGGTGAATTTGGCTCCAAGTCTGAGAGGCCGAAGTTCACACCCATGAGAGCAAGGGGGGACACACGTAGTGCAGATGCGAGTGAAAGCAGTCCGACCGAACGTAAGGAGGCGGCGGCAGCCGAAGCCGAACGCAGAAAGCGGTTCGAGACGAGGCAAGCGCGCGTGTGTTATACGTGCCAGAAGCCGGGTCACTTTTCGGCGCAGTGTCCAGAAACAAAAACAAAAGTCGTGTTTTTGTCATTATGCAGCACTGACGAGAACATGAAGCTTCTCGAGCCTTACATGCGAGACCTCCTCGTGAACGGGAAAGAGTGTCGAGTGCTTCGTGATTCCGCAGCTACAATGGATGTAGTTCACCCCTCTTACGTAGAACCCGATATGTTCACGGGCGAGTGCGCATGGATCAAGCAAGCCGTGGAAGCTCATAGCGTGTGTCTGCCCGTAGCAAAAGTGCTTACTGAAGGACCTTTCGGAGCAATTGAGACGGAGGCCGCAGTGTCATCTATGCTGCCCCCCCAGTACCCGTACCTATTTTCGAACAGGTCCGATCGCCTCCTGCGCGAGAAGGGGCTTTTGTTTGGTGAGGCTAGCGTTCAGGCCTTAACCAGATCGAGAGTTCGGGAGCTCGCTGCAAAGGCGGTAGTTGCGGGGCCGACGTTGTCGAACAATGAGAAAGGGTCGGAGGCGCAGCAAGCTGATATTCAGAGCACGTCCGAACTGAATAAAATTGAGCCTGTAGCGTTGAAGGCACCAGGTACTGGAGAGGAAATGCCCGACACGGGAAAGTTAGAAGAGCTATCTGCAGATTTGCTCATCGCGCCTACGTCAGATGGACTTAATAGGTTGCTAAAAGTCAGCCGGTCGGCTTTGATAGCCGAGCAAAAAAAGGATGGCAGCCTAGAAAACATGCGCTGCAATCTCAAGGAAGGTATCGCCAAGAAAAATGCTCGTTTTGTGGAAAGAGGTGGGGTCCTGTACCGGAAGTATCTAGACCGCAGAGGAGTGGAGTTCGATCAGCTGATCGTGCCTCAGTGCTACCGTCAGGATCTGTTGCGCTTGTCGCATGGCGGTTCGTGGTCCGGACACCTAGGAGTTAAGAAGACTAAGGACCGTCTCTTGCAAGAGTACTCTTGCAAGGGCCAGGGTGTTTTCGTGACGCAGAACACTTTGTGAGGACATGTGACACCTGTCAGCGGGTTGGCAAACCAGGGGACAAATCGAGGGCGCCGTTGAAGTTGGTACCTATCATTACGGAGCCCTTTAGGCGGCTCGTTATCGATACAGTGGGACCTCTGCCGGTAACAGCCACGGGGTACAGACACATTTTGACTGTGATCTGCCCAGCGACAAAGTTCCCTGAAGCAGTGCCGCTTAAAGAACTCAGCTCAGTTGAGATAGTCAATGCACTACTGTCCATATTTGCGCGAGTTGGTTTTCCTGCGGAAATCCAGTCAGATCAGGGCACAGTGTTTACTAGCGCTTTGACGACAGCCTTTCTCGAAAGGTGTGGAGTAAAGCTGTTACACAGCTCAGTGTACCACCCACAGTCGAATTCCGTTGAGAAGCTCCACTCCGTCATGAAGCGCGTGTTGAGAGCATTGTGTTTTGAGCAACAAAGTGATTGGGAGCTGTGTCTGCCTGGGGTGATGTTTGCATTAAGGACCGCGCCGCATGCGGCTACGGGGTTTTCGCCAGCTGAGCTGGTGTACGGTCGCTCGCTGCGGTCTCCGCTTCGCATGCTTCGAGACTCGTGGGAAGGCAGGGGCGACGACCCAGTCGTGGTCGAGTACGTGCTTAGTCTCCTCGAACGCTTAAGAAGGGCACAGGAGTTGTCAGGTGAAGCAATGGCAAAGGCCCAGCAGAGGGCCAAGGTTTATTATGATCGGACAGCCAGGGCCCGTCGTTTTGAGGTGGGCGATGAGGTAATGATATTGCGCACATCGCTAAAAAACAAACTCGACGTGCAGTGCGAGGGCCCAGCACGGATTGTTCAAAAACTGTCGGAGGTTAACTACGTGGTGAGTCTGCCAGGAAAACGGAAAGCACAGCAAGTTTACCACTGTAATCTGCTCAAACCCTATAGACAACGGGAAGCAGTGGTGTGTATGATGGTAAACGTTCCCGAAGAGCTTCCGGTCGAGCTTCCGGGACTAGGCTCAGTGACGAACAGGGAAGACACTGATCAGGTCATTAGTGACTTAATCATTAAAGCACCGCTGTCGCCTGAGCAGAAAACCGAACTACACCAACTCTTACAAGAGTTTCAAGGTCAGTTCTCTGAGAGGCCTGGTAGGACTTCTGTCCTTACTCATGATATAGAACTTACCTCCCCAGAGCCAGTACGATCCAAGGCGTACCGGGTGTCACCCCGCCAGCGCGATATTATGGAGGCTGAGGTAAAGAAAATGCTACAGCTCGGTGTTATTGAGGCGGGTGAGAGTGATTATACCTCCCCTTTGATTTTAGTTGAGGTACCGGGCAAGGAACCTCGTCCTTGCGTCGACTACCGCAGGCTTAATTCCATCACTAAGGATCAAAGTTATCCGATCCCTAACATCGAGGAGCGCCCTGAGAAAGTTAGTAGCGCTCAGTTTATTTCCACCCTAGATCTTGTCAGGGGTTATTGGCCGGTTCCACTTACAGAAGAGGCTAGCAGGTATGCGGCGTTCATTTCACCAATTGGAAACATTCCGTCCTAAAGTTTTGAGTTTTGGTTTGAAGAACGCGCCATACTGCTTTTCAAGCCTCAGGGACAAAGTGTTGCGGGGACAGGAAGAATTCGCTTTACCGTATTTAGACGACGTAGCGATATTCTCCGCATCCTGGTCTGAGCATATGGCACACTTGCGGGCAGTGCTAACCCGCCTGCGCGAAGCGGGCTTGACAGTCAAGGCTCCCAAGTGCCAATTAGCACAGGCCGAGGTTGTCTACCTCGGTCACGTGATTGGACAGGGTCGTCGCCGCCCCTCTGAAATAAAGGTGGCCGCTGTGCGAGACTTCCCGCAACCGCGCACGAAGACCGATATTCGGTCGTTCTTAGGTGTCGCCGGCTACTATCAGAGGTACATCCCCAGGTACTCCGATATCGCGGCTCCCCTGACGGATGCTCTAAGAAAAACAGAGCCCCAAACAGTCGTCTGGGGCGAGACAAAGGAAAGAGCTTTTAGCGCCCTAAAGAGCGCCCTAACAAGCCAGCCTGTGCTACGATCGCCAGACTACACAAAAGGGTTCGTTGTTCAGTGCGATGCTAGTGAGCGAGGCATGGGCGTTGTACTGTGCCAAAGGGGACAATGGAGAAGTGGAACACCCCGTCCTGTATGCTAGTCGTAAGCTGACCTGTCGTGAGCAGGCGTACAGCGCCACCGAGAAAGAGTGTGCGTGTCTCGTGTGGGCCGTTCAGAAATTGTCATGCTACCTAGCCGGCTCGAGGTTTATCATTGAGACGGATCACTGCCCTCTCCAATGGCTGCAGACCATCTCTCCCAAAAATGGCCGCCTCCTGCGCTGGAGCCTCGCTTTGCAACAATATTCCTTTGAGGTGCGTTACAAAAGGGGGAGTCTCAACGGCAACGCCGATGGCTTAAGTCGAAGCCCCTAACGTAGGAATCCGCCTCAAAGTTGTTTGTTACTGATGTTTTCTTCCTGAGGCAGGATTTTTAACATATTGCTTTTGTTTAGTGTTTCAAAGTGATGACGTGCTTTCTTGTGCAATTTTCCCATTTGTGGACGCGTTCTGAGTGCTGCTTGACTACTGTAAGGAACTAGGCAGTAGTATAAAAGGGGAAAGAACCTGGCAGAGCTTAGTGAGGGTTGTCTCGTGCTTGCTGACTGAGCGGTTGCGTTTCGGCGTAGTTCTAACGCTTGCTGGGAACGAGCACAAAAGTGGCAACTCTCCCGAAGTCACTTTGCAGTGTCCTGTGTGATCCTGAACCTGAGAACGAGGCCTTCTCTGTGCGCTGCGCTCGATGCAACGCCGAGGGACGACCGGTTTCGATTACGAGCGTCATCGAGCGACATCCCTCCGGACAGCGGATGCAGTCCCCTGACCATCGGGATCTCCTTCTCCCGGCGGGGCGGTCTGTTACGTTTCGCCTACGACGCGCGGTATAGCCGGCGTGGATGCAACGGACGCCGGGGCTTCGTTCAAAGTGGCGGTCATTTGGACCCGTTCATCGCTGCCGCAACGCCTCCCGCCAAGCGCGTCCAGGCAGGTTTCAATGCCACGTGTCGTCGTGTGTGCGTGTGTGTGTGTCTGCATGTTGGTGTCCACGCTTGTCAAAGCGCGGCAGCCGGGGAGAGGAGCTCCCCAACTGGGAGGCGAGGAGGTCTGACCGCCGCCGGCCCGGCGGACGCGTCGCTTCACGTCTCAACATGTCCGTGCGTCGCCGTCTAGTGCGACTCATCCCCAGCCGTTCCTTCTTGCCCTCGACTCCGTGGGTATAAAAGCAGCTGCCCCGGACGCCCAAGAGGGACTTAGATTTCTTTCTTCGAGTAACGTGGTCGCCCTGACCGGCTGCTCTTTTGCGATGCCAGATTAAACAAGTTGTTCTGTTGCCAGTCGACTCATCCTTTGCCAGGACCTTCGGATGTTTCCAGCTGTGCCCCAGGCCGCCAGGCCAACGCTACCCTTGGGGCTTGCAACCCATTTGCAACAGAGTGTACTTTACTAAATATGAAATTATAAGTCGGAGGCATACGAAACTTAAAGCATGATTCGAGCACGTTTCAAACACGTCAAAAATATGAATGCGGTTTTAGCATCTTGTAAGTGCATTAAAAGTGTGATTTCGTGAATATGAGATTAGTTCGTCTGAAATATACTTCAATATTAACAAGCGGGCAGTCCTTTTAAATACATTTGAAGCACACTTTTAGCTGCCTTAGAAAAATCTAGTACTCGAATTAGCGTTTCAGGAAAGGGCCTTTGCATGTTTGCAATATATTGAAAGTGTACTTTCGCAAATACGACAGTAATTCGTCGAAAGTATACTTCAATTCTAACGAATGAGCTCTCCACGTAAATGTATTTGCAGCACATTTCAAGCTTCCGTTGAACAGTTAGTGCTCGAAATCGCGTTACGGGAAATTGCATGTTGGCAAAGCATGCGTATTTTTGTAAATACGAAATTAATTCGAGCAGAGTACACTTCAATTCTAACAAATGGGTAGTCCGCGTCAGCATATTTGCAGCAGATTTCAAGCTGCCGAGGAACAACCGAGTGCTCGAAATCACGTTTCCCGGAACAGTGAAAACTCCCTCTTTTCTGTCGTCCCTTCGTTTATGTTAACTTCTAGGAGAAAGGCAATTACGACTTATTTAAATTAAGTGTGGACATCTTAATAGCATTATACCGGCCATGCTTGCCTCCGGGCCCGAACATGCCTGTGAACGACTGGCAAGGCCGACCAGCTTTCATAGACGCCCATGCATTTGTTGGTTGACAGTTCGACTCCTGACCGATGCCTGACTAAGTTACGACTAACAATTCGGTTCTATATAGACCGCAAATTCGAAAGCGACTACTCCGACACTTGTGCGGTAATTTCGGAGCCCACACTCTTTGTGCATAAAGCGCCTCATCGGGCAAGATAATGCGTCTCCTCTTGGGGCTATATATAAGCCAAGCCAAGTATCACGCTCGTCAGAGCAGTTGCTGCTTGCTGACGTCACTTTCCGTTGGTATTTCCTGTGTAGCGACATCTTTCCCGTTCAGGTCCCGTCACGTGACCTTGCATCGGCATAGACTTCTTGATGACAACGCGTTTTCTCAGGGATTGTCTGCCTCCTGATGTTTGCAGCCAGTTCAGTCATTGCTTATGCTCTTGACAACATTGATCAGCGTTATGCGGTGAATCCGACTAGTACAGCTTTTTTATACCGAGCCGAAGTGAATATATTTTCAATCTATTATTTGTATATTTTGTGGGCATTTTTAGTGGAATGTAATGTTTATAATGCATATTTTAAGTATGCTTTTAATGTTTTTAAT
>JARKHS020015856.1:0-86238 GCA_030143305.2 Amblyomma americanum
AAACGCCGATAAACTAGAATATAAACTAATGTTGTAGATCGCCCCAGCGACCACGCCACTGAAAGCCGGGGATGCTCTCTTCAAGGGGAACAACATGGCTGCCCGTCATGTTTAGCGGCCGTTTTCGGCAACATTGGGAGAGATGTCACCACCCTAAGCCAGGCGGCATGTAGGCTCCCTACTCTAAAGCGCGAGTGTGCGCCCCCTTTCGGCCTTACTTTTTTTTCTCTGCGTGGAACAGCGTTTCCTCAGCCAAGGACGCAATATGCGGGGGTGCTGTCGCCTCGCAACGCTCGAGTCGCAAAGACATTTTGACAGGAATGGTGTATATATAAAAAAAAAACAGCTCCCCTCGCCTTCAGAGTGCTGCAATCGAAATAGCGCTTTCTCAGTCACCTTTCTCCTATTCTGACATGCTTACTTTGTTTTTCGCTTTAAATTCCACTTATTCTCAAAGTTTTGTCCTCTCTGCTTTCAAGTTTTGTCATCTATCCGTTCTGCTATTCTTTCTTATAGTTCTCCGTTCGTGCTTACTTGGATTCTTATTTCTCGATCCATGTGTCAACAACTGTCACCAATGTAAAGCTGCATTCAGAAGTGTGCTGTTTTATTAATTTTATTTTGCTTGTGTATATGCTAGCTTTAACTTCCTACTTTTATTTTTCATTTCTTGATTTGCCTATGCATGAACTCACACCTAGCTACAACTTCCAGGCCTGGAATTAGTACATTTTGCAAATAAATAAATAAGTGAATAAATCGCCCCTGCTCCGGCAACGTTCGAGCCTCCTTAACACTATACTTCACGGCGCGGTTGGCGTATCCTCACACGAAGAAGACATATGTTAGCAGGAGACATCACTCATATTCACCACGACTTTCGTACTCTGGCTGCTACGTAATTTCCATGCGCGGCTGTCGAATGTCGCCTGATCTAAGACTGTAGTGGCGCAGGCGACATTGCTATCAGAATGCCAGCGATGAGACGACGTTAAATAAGTCAATTTCGCGTCTAATAACAAAGCTGTTCGTTCTCTTTTTGCTTGTTTAATCCTCGTTTAGCAAATGCCGTGATCTCTAACGAACCAGACAAGGTTGGAATGCACTATGCTATGCAAAATAACATTACATAAAAAGTGCAATTCATGGTCAGCATACGATAACACGCTCACACGATGAGACATAGTAACAAGACGGTAAAACGCGCGATGCTCCGAGGCATTCAAGTTCTGGGCTTCACATGCAAGGTCGACTAGCATCACGAGTGTCGCTGCCGGAAGAAAGCGAACATGACCAGCTCATCTCGATGAACTTCTGTTCACAAATCCGACATTTCATGCACTTATGAGAAGGATGACATGCTGCAGGCAGGAAAGGTTGTCAAGATATGCTCGTGCTGAGCAGTATGTTCGTGCTGCCTCGCGGTCCAGTCACACTGTTCTGACAGTGGAGGACCATGCATGTCCATTCATTCTTGTCTTGGTATCACGCGACTGGCCCCTGTGACTCCATCCAAACTTTTTCTTTTCGCAAACGCGCATCCCGTAAACTTCCCTTATCAGCATCATCACCCTGACTATGCCCACTGCAGGGTAAAGGCCTCTCCCGTGTCTCCCCAATTAACCCTGTCCTTTGCCAGCTGCGCCCACCGTATGCGCCCACCGCAAACTTCTTAAATCGCATTACCGCCATCTCTTCAACAGCAAAGTACCACCGGTAACTCCGCGGACAACGCCCTCAAGATCTATGCTTATTTAGATTTTTTGTGAATAAAAGACATCTCTACGTTCGGCAGTAGCCCTCGCAGTTAAATGGCCCCCCGACGCTACGCCCTCAACGTATAAAGGCACTGTAGCACACGTGTATTACACAGATGGTTCAGTGACGTCAAATGTGCCGGCGGCGGCTGTCGCAGTCCCGGAACTATTTGCAGGCCGGCGGTTAAAACGTGGCCGCACGAGTCGACGTCGATGGAAGCGGGGAGGATACGCGGGAGGCGACTACGGATGCGCATCCTGTTAACGGCCTCGACTGCTGCGTTCTTTGCACGTGAAGCCAAGAGCTACCATAGCGCGTCGACAAATACGCCTTCTACTCTTATAAGCCACCAAAGGATATCATTCTCGCCACGACAGCCGAACGCTTAACGCTCTAGTTGGGTCAATAACTGCGTTGAACTACTCATAACCTTGTTAAGGAGCACGACACAAGTTCTGAGTCGCCAGAGATGAGACAGATGAGGGGACTGGTGGTCGTCCTGGTGCTGATCAGTACAGCAAGAACTCCGAGCGAACCGAAGCCTTTATTACCACCTGGAGCTCTTAAAATAAACTAATGGACGCTAAGTTACCTTAAGAGTGCAATGCGATAGCATTACATTTCACATTTGTCGCAGCTTCTGCTGTAATTTCCACGAGTGTAACCGGGTCAGTTTCTTTCCATCTGTCGGTCCATCGGCCGACATATTTGGACTACTAGCTGTAGTAGCAGGTATCCGCTATGCTGCCACAGTGGCAACATTTGTATATATTACATCTTTTCTTACTTTCAACTTCGATTCTCTATCTAGGTTGCTGTTTAGAAACCGGGTTCCTCAACCACGTGGGCAGGTTGTGTTGACGTCACAAGGTCACGTGACTTCTCTCGGCCAATCGTCAGTGAGGCTTTTGTGTGGAAAACTCCAATGCTATCGCGTTAGCCTCCATCCGGCGCTGCACTCGATTACCTTGATTGCCACCGAGAAACACTAACGAGTAGGATTTGGCAAACTGCAGTATTTCCATCATTGATGGAAATACAATAGAAATACGAAATACCTTTATTTCAACATCGAGGATGCTAGGAGTGTACCCAAAAAGCCTATGACTGGCTTGACAGAGGGGTACACCCCTACATACTTATAAAGCGGCAGAAATAGTGCACGGACGGAATGTCAACAACAAAAGGACTATTGGACATGGCTACAGATTCCCTTGTTAGTCATAACTCACAGCTAAAAAAGTTATATAAAGAAGCTATTATTATAAAAACTGATTTAAGTTGCGGTATTTGGCACATTGGCGACTAAGGCATCATAGCGCCAAACAAGGATTATTGATTTGTTTAGTGGGTAACAGATGAAAAGTTCAGATATTGTAACATACTTAAGGTCCTTGATTCGTTTAGGAAGCTAAAAACAGATGAAAATTCAAAAGCTGAATTGTCTCCTAGAAGCAAGGTGGGGCGGAAAGGGGTGTCTTCACTGCACAGTAGAGTAAAATAATGTTACCTTAGCTGTTCGAGTTCTGTGGATGAGTACAAAATGTGCTTTACTGTCATGTCACCTCCACCATTTTTTTACATACAGTTTTGACTTCTTTTGTCAGTAAGAAGTTGTGTGACAGGTGTGTGTGTCCAATAACGAAGACGGCACAAAATTACTTCAGTGAAACGTTTATGGTGTGTGCATGTCTTCCATTCCCCAATGATGCAAAAAGTAGTTTAGTTCCCAAATACCTTCCAAGGCAGCGCGTCACATACTAGGTGGCAAATATGAATATTCGTCCCCCGGTGACCCGATGCTTCCCGCGTTCGTACAGACGTGTAATCCGGATGCCAGCACGGAGATGATCCACCCGTTTGCCACGACTGACTTTCGACGTTTATGAGAACAAGCAGAGGAAGAGAAAGCGTTACGCTCCGCCCGAAAAGTGCTCGTAAACGGAGGATGCACTCTAAACACTAATGCACCTATGTGGGAGCATAAAGGCCGTAAGCTGTCCTCCATCGAACTCCGTTTTATGAAAAGGAGTTCACTAGAAGACGGCTTACTCCCTTTCGAGTGTAGAAAGCTGCCGGTGCTGAGTAGGCCAGCCCGGGAGACAACGGGAAAGGAGACACAATGCAGCTCAGGCGAAAGAAAGAAGGCATTCGTCTTGACGGTCCGCATACCATGTGCCAGCCGAGCGCCCGCGTTGCGAACAGGCTTTATATCGCGCCCTCTGCTCGCAGCAGGGGAAATCAAGCGAAGCGGTAGTAAGCATACATTTTTGGGGGGACAACTCACGGCACACGAATGCTGGCGACAAGAAGGTCACGACGGACGCCATATCACTCGAATCTGGCACATTTTACAGACAAAAATATAGGTTGCTGAGGATGCTGGGTACGACACTGATGTGAAGATAGCAAAGAGTCACAGAAACAAAGGAAAGCGCATGGGAATGCTTTTTTTGTTGTTGCTGTATTGACCAATCAGAAGTCTGTAGTGTAACCATTTTTTTTCATTTGAAAGGTAACCGATAACAAACTAGACGAAAACCATATGCGCCCAAATGGGATTCGAATCCACGCCTCCGCATTTCGCGTGCGATGTTCTACGAAGGGAGGTACGATGGTGACTGTCCGATCTACTGTCGGGTATTTAAAGTGGTATGTGGGGTTTAACGGCCCAAAGCGACAGGCTGGCTATGAGGGAGGCCGTAGTGGAGGGCTCCGGAGTTCTTTAACATGCGCTGACATCTCGCAGCGCACTGCATTTTTTTTTATTTCACCTCCAACGCAGTAGAGCCGCCGCATCCCCGCGGCCTTGATATCAGGAACGCCAAAGCCTAATTGGCAACGTCATGGCGTTCAAGCCTGGTAAGCTTGAGACAGATGAAGTCGATGAAAGCGATGTCATATGAAAGGAACTAAACTTTGTAACGCGCTATTCCGGAACAATGTGCCGCTTCCATTGCATTGATTCGGAGCCAACGAGATGCAATGGAGAAGGACGGATGAAACAGGAACATCCGTTAACAAGGAATCGGGCGAGGCCTGTCTTGCAACCTTCCGAACGGATGGCGCGAAGAAAAGGAAGAGGAGCCACTTTCGCCCGCGACGACATTTCCCGGAAAGGAAGACAATGTCGAGCAGAGATTATTTCGTCCCCATTGTCCGCAGTAGCAGCGACTGACCACCACGAAGGGAGCACAAAGCACATCTCTCTCCTTTAATGCGAAAGCGCTATATGCCTCGTGCGAAGGAAAACCCGTAACCGGAAGTTGTCCGCAAACTGCGCCCGCAAAACGTGCGCGCAAATTGTGCCCACATGAAGCGGTATACCTCTCACGTAACCTCGTTCGAAAAAAAATAAAAATTCGCCAGCATCGGGGTTCCAACACAGGCCCTCTGCGTGCACGCAACGCAAATAAATGCCAAGAAGGCTGCCATACTTCAACAAAACGCTACAAAAAATACAGGGGCATTTACGAAATCTTGACACCAGCAACAGCCTGATGTTCCTCGCAGGTCTTGGTAATGTTTAAAAATTCGCTCAACAGCCTCAAATTTTACAGCAGGGCCGTTGGTTCAAGCGTGTTAGGGCAGGAAGTGAACGCGTTGTGCTGTGTATGACGGTAAAGTGTGTTGGGAATGTGTTCTGACGTCATTCAAGGGACACGTGAGAAGTGTCACGTGACAACAATGACTTGCAAAAAAAAGCTGCTGAAGTTCAAACGGAAACGCCTTCGCATTTCTCCAATGCAGCAGACTGCAGTGCTTTCCTTTTTTTTTTGCTTGCTGTTAGAAAGCAGCTCAAGGTCTTTATGTTAAATGCGCGATTAACACACAAAGAAAAACTCCTCCCCGGTATATGGGCAGTGCAGACAAACCTCATTATTCAGTGATTACCATTTCTCCATCAAATCGCGTCTCGGCCCCAAGAAAAACAGGTCCCGCCTTACCAGCACCCGCAGAATAAGAGAACGCGTCATTGCGACAGTGTGTTACGCAACGGTTATGCGACGCCGCTATGCCCACGTTCTGCCGACGGGGACGCATTCAATAAAAGCAACCACTGCGGGAGACGCCGTGCAAGGCAAATAAGTGGTGGGGCACAACGTGGCAGGCAATGCACACTCCCCCCCCCCCCCCCCCCCCCCCCCTCGTCAGACGCGCGACGCGACCTCAAAACGAACCGGCGGTGTTGACAGGTGTGTGCTCGTGCCGCGTTGTACCCTGGCGGCGTCGCAAGCATGAAAGGAGTTACGCTGTCGCGTAGTGCGCATTCCAGGTACGGTAATATGTATGTCTTAGTGGATTCCTTAAACTCCGTTCAGGATTTAGATAACGACGCGGAGTGTCGATTTTGAGGGCTGCTCTTGGAGTGGGGTGGTGTTTCTGCTTCGTGCATTTCTTGGAAATTGTTTCGTTGGAAGTATGACACAAATACGGTTTCCAAATATAACAGCCGCCGCTATGGCTGAGTGGTTATGGCGCTCGGCTGTCGGCCCGAAAGACGCGGGTGCGATCCCGGCCGCGGCGGTCGAATTTCGATGGAGGCGAAATCCTAGAGGCCCGTGTACTGTGCGATGTCAGTTGCACGTTAAAGAATTCCAGGTGGTCGAAATTCCCGGAGCCCATCCCTACGGCGCGTCCCTCATAGCTTGAGTTGCTTTGGGACGTTAAACCCCCATAAACCAAACCAAACATAAAAACCACTCGGGACAACGCGGGTCGCCTGTTCCAATCCCCCCCCCCCCCCCCCGCCGCCTTTTTCTCATCCTTTTATACAGGGTGTTAAATAAGCTTTTTTGATTTGGAAGAGCGCTTTTCTGGGCAGAGCACTGTCAGCGATGTAGTGCATCAGAAAAGAGCTAAGACGTGCTAACTAGCAGGCTGGCTAAGCAGTATTGAATGGTTAACTTTTTGACTATTACTGTAAGGCTCCTTAATTATTCAGAGGGGCGTAAAGCGCACCGTTAGTAATATCCATATCAGTTTTTAGAATTTTGAGAACGCGGTTACCCTCGGCGCTGAAGCCCAACAAATTTAGGCTACTTCTACGTGTTACGTGCACTAGAGAGGTTGCTCTGCCTGCAAGCTTCTCAAAAGCGCAGGTATTTTGGCGCGATGTAGCCAAAATTTGTTGGGCCAAAGGAAGGAGGGTAATCGCATTTTCGGAATTCAAAATAGCCATATGGATATTACTTACTGTGGGCTACACTCCTCTAAGTTATTAAGAAGCCTAACATTAATAGTTCAAAACCTAATTATTCAATATTAATTAACCAGCCTGCTAGTTAGCACGTATTAGCCGTATTCTGACTTACTACACCGCTGACAATGCTATGCCGAAATAAGTGCTCTTCTAACTAAAAAGCCTACTTTTAAAATTGTGTAAAGTCTTAGGTGAAACCCCCCGTATGTGCCCCTGTTGGTACAGCCTTTGTCAAAAGTTTAATAGAGCCCAGGGCGGTTCGTTGCTGGGCCGCACAATGTGGCCCGTTATGCATCCATAGCGTTCAAAATCGCTTGAAGGTAAGAGAACCTCCGGTCCTGCCCCCGGCGATGGTTATCCGCGGATGCTACGAAGCTTATACTCTTAAATAGAAAGGAATAAACAAGGAGGATGTGCGATACGGGACAGCTGACTCCCATATCGACGTATTCGTGCTTAGAGTGCAGAAGAAATCCTTCTTGGGCTCTAACCTTTTCAGAAAGTTCGTACGTAGCAGTAAAGCCAGCGATTTTTTCAGAAGTGGCCGAAACTAGCACCCAGTAGCAAAGAATGCTGGAGAGTCTCTTTCGGTTACGCTTCCTATCGACACAATGCGACAGCGTCCACTGCGTGCGACTCGGGAATCTAAGATGCCGGTTTAAGGCACCTGTCTCTTCAAATACGTAGTTCAAAAGGCAGAGCCGTCCAGCATTCAGCACGTGATGGCCAAGGAAGTAGTACCGGCAAAATTTACATCCATTTTTCAGGACGGAGACATGTGTAAAGCTGCACCCATTTCAAAAATTCGCAAATTCCAAACAATACCCGCCGCGGTGGCTCAGTCGTTAGGGCGCTCGGCTACTGATCCGGAGCACCCGGGTTCGAACCCGACCGTGGAGGCACCGTTTCGACGGGGGCGAAACGCAAAGGCGCCCGTGTGCTGTGCGTTGTCAGTGCATGTTAAAGATCCCTAGGTGGTCGAAATTATTCCGGAGTCCTCCACTACGGCAACTCTTCCTTTTTTCTTTCACTCCCACCTGGATCCCTTACCTTGCAGCGCGGTTTGGGTGTCCGCCGAGATATGCGAGACATACTGCGCCATTTCCTGTCCTCAAAAAAAAAAAAAACGAAAGCCGATTCCAAACTTTACGCCGTTCTACGGGACGAAGAAGGGTGTAAAGCTGCACCCAACTCCTACACCCATCTTGACAGTGCCCGCGCTACTCTGGAATGCATGCACCAATAGGAAACGCTGTATGAAATTCTCGCTAAACGTCAGGCGGATACGGAAAATGGGGATTCCTTTACAATGTGCACGTATGTAGTGGAATCTTCCTTCTTTTACATCTCTGCATTCCGGGTACAGCTCCTCCTAGAGCAAACCCGCAAAGCGCAACGCATCAGCGAGCGACGCTTAGCAAAATAGCGCGCGCACCGTTAATGCGGTGCATATCATCACGGGTGCGATAGCACTTAGCGGGAACTACCCGACCGTCCCTTTCCGGTCGTCGATCGTCGCCAGGGTCGTACGAGGACGGAGCCACTGTCGGCCACGGACGGCGGCATCCGACACTGCAATTACGCTGGCTGAATGTCGCACGCCTGAGTGGCCCTTCAGTTGAACGACTAACCTTTGACACGGTGACTGGTCGATGAACAATGATGCACCGGTTTAAGACAAGAGGGCAAAACACAGTGGCATTCAGCATAAACTACAGAGGGAAAAGACGAATTGACGTTTGGGCCGAAATTAGCATTGAGAAGTGCACCCAGCCAGGACGTGGTTACGCACACAGCAGGCGTGCCAGGGTTTTGTATTGAGTGACGAATTGGGTGCTGTGAGGAGAACGAGCTGTTACGGGCTGCTCAGAACTACGAAGGTGGTAACTCGGCTGTAATAGCCCAAGAGCAGCTTGGTCAAGGACATCATAGTTTGCGAGCCTGGCCTGTTCTTTTCTAGAAGTAACCACCTCTGCCAAAAAATTACCCAGCAACAGTGTTTGCTTCTCAACCACACAATGGAGCTATGGAAACACCCCTGAAGACGAAAAGAGTCCTCGAGAGGTGAGGACGAGGGATCTCCTTAACTTACACAGATTTAAAGCACAAGAGTTCCCTTAATTGCTATACACGGCCTATATATGTCCTAGTGCTATACCTAAGACACAAATCCCGTTGCTTGTTTACTTTGAACAAAGACGGTATACACCCCAGAAAGGAAGCCGAGCACCAGGTCAGAGGAAAACTTGTGTACCTAATGAAAGGAACAGTCCGCACCCGGCGACACTGGGGATCGAACAATGCCCCTCCAGCACATAGGGCGGGTGCTCAAGGCACTAGCGGAAAGGCAAGGATAGGCGCAGTGGGTACAACAAAGTTAACAGCTCTAATACTCAACTTATATGCTTTCAGAGCCCAATGAAGAAATTAGAGTTAAACCACCAGCTGTTCTTGCACGGATCTGATTGTTCGCAATGTCATTGTGTACCCCTGAGCTATACAACTACAGCGAAGTACCTAGGAGCATACTTCGATAGTGCTCTTTCATGGAATGACCACTTATCCCACGTCTGTAAAAAGCTCAGAACCGTCTCCTGTGTGGTTTACAACATTAGGTACTACATGCCGCTTTCAATACGCAAAGTTATTGTAAACGCTCTTCGGTATAGCGCACTGCGGTATGGCATAACGGTTTATAGTGACTGTGCGGTTCGCTGGAAGTATAGGATCAATTCTCTCCTACGATCTTTGTTAAAAAACATTGGCTATGACTTAGGCCTTCACTCTGATGTATTCAATGTATTTTAGTTACCAGATTTCGATCGCCTTTTGATGAAAACGATTGTCCTGAAACATTTTTGGTGTGATGACTATATGAATCCGTATGTTCCCACACGGTCTCTTCGACCGAAGGAACCTTTTTGTATTCCACGACGGTGCACAAGATACGGAAAGCGAGTAAGAGATTATTACGTTCCCTTTTACTTTAACAGGTTACCTCTAAGTGTTCGCCGGTCAAAAACTAAATATAAACTAAAAAAGATGCTGCGACACACTAATTAGTGGTTTTCGACGTTGTACATGTGCTTTACCACCTGTCAAGTAAATCATGATTTCACTTGTAACTGCTGTATTTTTTGAACGGATTTCAGGTATTTTTATGCCATTTTGGTTTCCTGTCTATTTTTATTTTGCCTTTGTACTAATTTGATATTCTGTAATTTTTAATGTGCGTTTGTGCCTATGGATATGTTTGCGCGGTTCCGCTGCCTGTCGGGCTCTGCCACTCAAGTCCTATGAGGCTTTTTTTTCGTTTTTTTTTGTTTTTTGGGAAAGGAAATGGCGCAGTATCTGTCTCATATATCGTTGGACACCTGAACCGCGCCGTAAGGGAAGAGATAAGAGAGGGAGTGAAAGACGAAAGGAAGAAGGTGCCGTAGTGGAGGGCTCCGGAATAATTTCGACCACCTGGGGATTTTTAACGTGCACTGACATCGCACAGCACACGGGCGCCTTAGCGTTTTAAAAACGCAGCCGCCGCGGTCGGGTTCGAACCCGGGAATTCCGGCAGGCCGGATTTTCTGTACTTTTTTTAAACATTTGGCGCAATAAAGTACTATTATTTTAAGCGCTTTAAGAGCACAGTATTAAGAAGCTTGCAAGCATAGGGTGGGTGCACCTGGCAAATGACAGGGTTTATTGGAGAGACATGGGAGAGGCCTTTGCACTGCAGTGGGTGTAGTCAGGCTGATGATGATGATGATGACACTTCAAAAGGCACACACATACAGCAAATATCAGAGGGCGATGCGTTTGCCCTTGGATGGATCTAAATTGACAGAAGACCCACATACTGAGCAGCCCCGCGTTATGTGCTGTAGACCAAATGTTTGAGGAGCTTCTTACGTCGTAAAAAACTCCCATTGCTGTAGGCATTAACGTTTTAGGGGTATTAACGTACAAAGCAAATCAGGCTATAAGGAACGTCGTAGTGGCGACCTCCGGATGATTTTGACGACTCCGCGGCGGCTATCGAAACCGCGTCTTTCGGGTCAGCAAATGAGCACCATGCTGTCAAGATTAGTTCCTCCATCTCGACTACATGCAGACATCGTTAAAGGAACTCTAAACACTCACCCACAAAATTCGCTTTGAGAAACTGTTCAGCGACTAAGCCCCGTCCACTGTGCGTAAGACGTGACGCAAACTTTTAAAGAGCGAGAAAAGCATGTTTTGTGGGGCTGTCGTACTGCATTCAAAGCCTCCCAACGCGAATAGTAACGCTATCTTTCACGTCACTGTCGATACTACTTCCGTCGGAGAGTTTCAGGCGGCACTTAGCGCAAGAGAAGCCGCCCGCCTGGCTCCGTTCTCTCACCAATTTGTTGGCTAAGCAAACAGGCTTCAAGTTAAGCCAAGCCGAGGTTGAGCCAAGCTGTATTATTAGCGAAACGAAATCACCTTTTCACTTTGACACGCGTTTGCGTCAGCGCTGTAGGTGTCGTCAGCCCTTAGTAAAATTTCAACAGTCTGTAATAAACTGTCTGTGGATTGTATAAAAAAATTCTCCAAGGGGCTATCTTCCTGCATTAAATAGGCAGCCCTGGATCAAGACGCGCCTTCTACAAACTATTACAGGACAAACAGCCAGAATAGAACAACCTCATGTCATTGTCCCATTACAATTTCCCAGAACCTGCTACCTCAACACCATCTCATATAAGCAGGAACTAAGCAAAGTGCGCTTGCTTGCTTAGATTAAACATGGCGACACCTGCCGCCTTTAATCATTGCTCGAAACAGCCCCCTAAAAGGAGAGCGCTTCGGTTCGTGTCTACAAAGTGGAAGCAAAAAGGAAGTCTTCACAGGAAATCGGGCCATTACGCATTTGAAAAGTGCCAGCAATCTCTCGTGTCACCCCACAGAGCTCAGACGCCGTGTCGAGACAATGAAAGAATAGTGCGGGATCATAAGAGGAAAAGAAAGACAAAGACGGTTCGAGTACACGCCGTCGGCGTTATCAGAGAGAAGCGTCTGTGTCACGATGGCGTATCGCAATTTTGGAGCACTGCAGGCACAGAACAATCAGCGCCGTACTCCTCATTCGAGTGCTGAGCTGTCCACTCGAAAGCCCCGGCGATGTTTGCCTTATTCATATTCAGCGTTGCTATCCTGCGCACGTGCTCATACCCAAAACATTGTCGCAGCATGTTACGAGTGCGTTGTATGGAGTGTGAGGATGCGTTATCTTGGGCTGAGAAGAGCGAAGTCTCCATTAACAACCATTCGTGCATACAGGCCGCTGGGAACGAATACATTTCCGCCTCGTGCGCTATGCCACGCTGTAACACTTAACAGTCTTTACACCCAATATAGTAAGTAGCATGGGCTACTTGGTGTCTGATCGTTGATCGCGCAGCCAGTCACGAGACTGCAGACAGGAACGGTATTGCAACTAAAGGTGGGATCACGGACAGTTCTACAATTCACAGATAGACGACTCGTCCAAGAATCTGAAGTGTTTGCGCCTCGGCAATTGGTTCATGGTTTATGGGGGTTTAACGTCCCAAAGCGACTCAGGCTATGAGGGATGGCGTAGTGAAGGGCTCCGGAAATTTCGGCCACCTGTGGTTCTTTAACGTGCACTGACATCGCACAGTACACGGGCCTCTTGAATTTCGCCTCCACCGAAGTTCGACCGCCGCGTCCGGGATCGAACCCGCGTCTTTCGGGCCAGCAGCCGAGCTCCATAACCACTGAGCCACCGCGGTGACCTGCGCCTCGACAATCGTCGGTTCTCAAGTGCCTATCCGGAACTGATGAAAAAATCTCGGTTCGCCCGGGGAGATCTCACAAATGTCGCAAGCGTGATTGCCACTATCCATTCAGCCCGTTATACTTAGTGGTATGGGCAGGGACATTTTATTTTTCGTTCTTTTTATCGTCCCACAATAATTTTTGTCTATGCGACTTTAGTGGCACGGGCAGGGACAATTTATTTTTCGTTCTTTTAATTGCCCCACAATTTTTGTCCATGCAACTAGCCCGTTATACCCAGTGGCACGGGCAGGGACACTTTATTTTTATTTGTTTTTATAGTCGAGAACAATTTTTGTCCATGCAAAGGTAGCATGGGCAGGGACACTATTTTTCAATCTTTTTACAGTCCCACAATGATTTCTGCCCCTGCAACGGGGGCAGGAGATAAGCCAATTATAATTAGTGGTACGGACAGGGAGACTTTATTTTTCATTCTTATTAGAGTCCCACAACAATTTTTGTCCCTACAACGGTATTGAGATCGCCAGCATAAAAGATGACCGAGTTTTTTATCACAACAGGGGCGCACAACACTTCTGCAATCTTATCTGCAACAAAACTACGAATTAAAACTGGGCGTGAATCTCCGGTCAGCTTCTGGTTGATAGACGTCTGCAGTGTGGCCGCCACATGTGAGCTTAGCTTTCGCTGTGTGCTGCAACGCGTCTTTCTTCGGCAGATCTATGCCCAAAACCACTTCAGACAGTTCACCTGAACGTCGCAATACGTGACAATACGCTAAGCTCCAAATTTTGGAGCAATTGTAGCTCAATATTTTATTAGACGGGCGCCGTGGGGCGGCACTCAACTCGCATATGATCAACGAGAATTCTGCGCGTTTGTCCCTGTGTCAAACTCAGCACGTTCTGCACAATTCTTACCCATCCGCAGGTTTCATTTGTATAGTTTTTGTTTTGCTTGACTCCCGCGTTTCCCCTGTATTTTGTTTGTTCTTGTATTCCTCCGCTGTTATAGAGCAACACCTTTTGGTTTTTTGTCAGACCGCGTGACATGCATCGTGTTACTTTTACGACACGAATTCACCGCTGCTTGGTTATCTCCGGCGTGCTGTGTAGTGCCTTGACGGGCGACTTGGACGGTAATAAGAATATGAACAAATTGGTAGGGTTTGAACGTATTTGAACCAAGCAGATGTGCGAAAGCATGTGTTCAGTGTGACTGGATCATGGTTTGCTTTGATGGGTTTTCAGCACGTTTGGCGACGATATTAGACTCAGGTCAAGCTCTGATCGAGGTTACGCTGGTCTGATCTGTTGTCATCGCAGACAGAAGTTTACGCAGACGACGATGTGCAATGCACAGCGCAAGAGTGTGTTGCAGTCTAACACGAGGCGTGATCGGCTGCGGCGATGGCACAGTGATCTCGTGCAGTGACCAGCGAAGCTGATCGGTTCGCGCCGCCGCGGGTTCGACTCCCTGTCGTGGATATGGATGCGATTAACTTAACGTGGCGCCGCTGTTGGTAGCCAAAGGCTGAAGATCCTTGGTCGGCGTTGGTGAGCGTATGACTGCTTTCGCAGCAACAAAGTTCGTGAAGTGCGCTGGCTCGTAGGTATAGAACGGGCCAGCCGGATATTTGGTGTGCATGCACAGTAGCACGTCCCTGTCAAGCCGAAACTTCAATGTTGGGCAGCTGGTACGCGAGATAGGCAACAACACGAGATAACGTGCGACACGACGACAGGCGTGATAACGACCGGCAGGCGTGAGTCACATACCCCCTTCCCCAACTGCACAGCTGGCTCGACGGGAGAGAGGCAGAGAAGGGAGGTGTGCTCGCTGCTCAATTACGTCTAGCACAAAAGCAGAACAGAAGTGGTATCGGTGGGCTATAACGTGTGTTTCGACAAGAAACGGTCGCCCCGTTCAACTCAAGCGGACATCATATGTGCAGGCTTACGGATATCAGTACTGCCGCGGAACGTCTGCGTTAAGTAGCCTCCGCAGCTATTGCCAATTTATAGACAAGAGCTTTCGAATTTTCTAAAGTCAAACATTTTTTTTCCCACAAATCGAGTATTATTCATGTTCTATTTTTTGACAAAGCACTGCTCTTAGCTGCGTGATCCCACGGGAATCCTAAAACTTGCATTCGCTAAGAACCCAATTTAAGAGAGCAGATTGTCGAATTCACAGAATGGCATCACGAGGGAGGGAAGGAGGGGGGGGTGATTACGGCAGTATTAATTTCTTTGTTTCTTGACAATACACATGCACCCCTACATGAAACATTAGGGAAACCGTTTCTCGAACTTTAAATTCCACAGAAAAAGGTGCCTTTCGTTTTTGACCCAGCTGAAAATATTTTGCATGAGGATGCTGCGTTTTTGGTGAGAACCGAAGGGCCTGAACCCCGTATCACCTGCTCGTCTGTTCACCCGATGATAGTTGAACACAGACGACAAGAGAGGCCGCTAAATTTCGATGAACATGCATGCCTCTGCGTCTAGCTATTTGCCATACTTGCAGTGCTTTGAAAATGCACAACATTAAGCGGCACAAAAGATCTAATGCAGCGTTGTATTCAAGGGCTTCGCCAAATTATACCACAGCTGCTACGCCCTGGGTGGGTGAAGCTAAAGCGCTTTCAACGACGTGATTTTGACACGCGACAGTAATACCCCACAAAATGTTGTGTAGGACATCTGCCACCGAGCAGCGTACGATATACTGTATTTTCGCGCGTATTATCTACACCGAATATAGAAGAAAGGGTATAGAAAAACGAGGAAGATAGGTTATACGCCGATTTTGTGCGTGGGGGGAGATGGGTTCAATTTCATGGCAGCGCGCAACTGATCCTGTACCATCCGCAGTTGCCACTGTTAGACTTACTGTTCTGTTGATGAAGCCCTAAAGCGCGAAGGTCAATTCTTAAGGCCATGGTTCTGTTCAAAGGCCCTCAAGAAGTGTCAATGGCAACAAGCTTGATTAATAAACCAGCGACACATTCAATAGCGATGTCGAAGCTTATGACAATGGCGAAAACAGCGATGTCTGAATGTAATCCTGGACTGAGCACTGCAGCACATATCTAAAATAAACTCGCTACAACCGTAAAATATGCATCGTTCGCACACGCATCAATATTTCAAGCCGTACTATTCCTACCGTGAGAGCCCAAAGTACGAGTGCGGGGAATAATGCGTTTGTAATACGGTAGCAGGCTTTTTGCGATCGTGCTGCCTCAGGATCGACAGACTTATATGACGCCTACAGATGATTAATTTCGTTGTCATTCCTACTGCAGAATTTCCCACAGCCGGAGCGCACCAAGTGGAAGCCAGCACCCGAAGGATCACTGCTTTGTATTTTTGCAAACAGTAATTTCCTTCACTTAAACGAGTAACAGGGAGCTCTGAAATGAACAGCTTCCTCGAATACGATTTCTTATCTCCCTTTTATTCTAAGCAAGAGTAAAACAAACTTCATGCAAATCGCACATTCATAAACCAGCTTGATCATCCGAGAAATCTCTGAATACTAATCGCTTTTCCAGCGCCGAGACTATATGCTAGAAACGAGGGGACTGTTATGTGCTTGCGTGTCTTTACGGGCCTTTCGCTATAGCGCCGTTGGGCAAATCGTTCGCCGAGCATAACCACATTAACTACCTCCTCCTACTGGCCGCCACTAGCGCGTAAAGGGATTACGACGCAACAAGGCCAACGTGCCTCTCACTCATTTTTTTGCCCCGCCCCATATTGCGGCGTCAGGGCAATCCGTTTAACGCTCCTTTCGATACGTACGCCAACATACCTTTTAACCCGCGAGCAGACTTAAAACACCTGTCCCAGCATCAACCGCGGTCACTCCACCCTCAGCGCAGACACGCGGCATTTCACGCGCCACACAGCACGGTCCGTCCACGCATTCGAAAGCGACGACGCAGTCTGCTCGAGGCGCCGACAGGTGACGCAAAGCGCCGAAAGCGTTCCACGCATTTTCGGCGCCCACACAGCGAGAGGAAGAGGGAAGCTTGAAAGGGGCAAAGACCAACACCCTCTCAATGCTAAGGCCTCTCCACCGGCCGCGTGACGTCACGCCAAGGGACCGTGCAGGCCCCGCGCTCCGCGATTTCAGCGCGCCGCGCCCGTCTGCACTATTCGGGTACTGCCGTACGTAGCTGCCTTATAAGTGATTCCTTCATTTTCATTTTTGTCGTTGCTGCAGAAAAGAAATTCGCTAGTTTGTGCGCGCCTTAGGCTATCATTTTATCTGCTTTATATATTTTTTTTATTGCAGAACACCTTATTGTCAAGAAAGTTCGAGCTGCTAATACAGTTTTTTATAATAAACAATTTAGCATACGGCCGCCAATTTCGCATTATTGGTCATTATAATAAAAAATTGATTAGTTAATTTCAATTAATCATCTAATTATTAGGTTCTATCACGTACATGATGTCTGCCGTGCGGTAAAATCCATCCGCACAGACCGCACATGCGTCTAGTTGTTAAAGTAGAAGTTCGTGAACATTGAAAAAAAAAACACCGTCTACTGCGCATTGTGTTAGTTTTATTCTGTATTGTGTTTTGCTTAAAGCTTTCACACACAGCAATAATGACACTCACAATAATGTTGCGCTGTTGAGTATTTGTACAGCTAATCTGACCCTTACAATAAAAAACGACGAGACACCAGCAATGAAGTGTGCGCAAAGCATTTTTATTGCTTGGGAATAAAACTTACTTCTTCTTAAGCGTTGCTGCTTTCCGGGCTGCGGCCTTCTGCTGCGCATTGTCTTGTATGGCATCATTTCTTAGTTTGCAAAAGTTGTTTAGAACAACGTTGGTTGCAACGCGTACTACCAAGCGCAGGAGAGTTTGTGCAGTGTGGCCATTTTCACATGTCTCAATGTCGTGTTCGTCCAGGAGGGAAATCGTCTGTGAAATCACGACACCACGTTGATTTCTACAGGAGAGAAAATCTTCCGCGGTTGCTCCAAAAGACAACTTCTCTGCAACTAGTTTAGTCATCAGTACCATGTGAACTGTGCATGGCTGGGGAAACTTCAGCCCTCCTCTCGACAGGTTAGCTATCATGGCAGTATTTTCCGCTTCGATCTCTCGATTTTCAATCACCAATGTGCTGAAGCAAGCAGAACATGAAAGCTTCTTTAAAGCAGCATGAGCAGCGTATCCTGCAATGTAGACAATAGCATCCATGTCAGAGTGGGCGTGTGTAATATCGTCGTCGCTGACAGCCACAGAAAAGTTGCATGGGACAAGATCCTCACTTACGTCTTCAAACTCTGTTTCCTCGCGTGGAAATGTCAAAAGTTTTTGAAGACGAAGCTTCTTCTCACATTCGTAGAGCTGACGCACGGAAATGTGGTACTGTGATCCTGCCAGCTGGCGGTAACGGCCGAACCGGTCTTCTAGCGCATCCGTCTGAAATTTGCCCAGCAGTACGTACTTGAAGTGAAGTTCTTCTAAGCAGTAGCGCGAGAGTTCTACCAGAGAATAGCATGTCAGTCGCAAAGCACTGTGAGTCTCTTTCGTCAGCGAGCCACTGGTGATGTTTATTCTTGCCCAAGCGTCCAACCAGTCCACAACGCCGCTCAGGAAAGCTAACTGTGTGTCATCAACAGACCTTACAGGGTCTTGCATGCTGTCCCTTAGCCTCTGGCCTTTGCAAGGGGTCTTAACATTGACTATTTGCCACCATGTGAGGATAACGTCAATGAAAAGAGCAGTCGACTCAGCTTGAGGAATCTTGAACGCGGAACCATGTGTCCTGAGGGCATTTGAAACAAACTGATTAATGACGTCGAGAGCGAGCTTTACATTTTGCCGCTCCATTGAGGTTGGATTCACGGCTTTTGCGTTCAGTCTGTAAGCAGCCTTCACAAGCGACGTCTTCTCTGAAGAATAAAGCTGCCGCACAGCTGCGAAAGAAGCAGCTTTCATACGAGGAGGCCCTTCGGGCATTGCTCCACTCAAGTCCATTTCAGGGAAATAGAGGCATGTTCCAGGGTTTTTCTGGTTAATCCAATTGTTCCTAATGCACTTCAAGAGATGCACAGGATCGACCACGTAGAAAAGAGGGCGAGCGTTATCGGCTGGATGGGGATAGACAATGCTCACCTGAGGACTTGTAGCAAATAACGACATCATCTTGCGGTTCAGAGCATTGTTGTCCGTTATCACAGCGATAATTTTGAGCCCCATTTTCTCAACATTAATGATTATGTTCTTAGCATGCTCGTGCAAAATTTCTGCGCTCAGTTTGCTCACAGGTAATATGTGAATGACGTCCTTGTTTGCAGAAAGGAGTGATTGTACCATGAACACATGGGCTGTTGTTGCTGGTTCCGTTGAATGAACCGACGATCCTACTATTGTGCCCCCTTTGTAGTCGAAGTATGGTTTTATGTGGATCTCATCGATCATCAGGGTCACTGTCTTCTCGTGGTCTTTCATTGATTTGACTCGTTCTCGGATGTAGGAGAGACAGTGCGGTTGATTTTGCTCCACAAGAGGGTCAGCTTTGTAATTTGAGCAAACACGGCGCAGTGTGGAAGGATGGGGCAGAATGATTCTTGATGCAGCTCTTGTGAAGTGATATGCGTGAGGAGAAATTGAATTCAAAATACTGGCGAATACCAGCAGCTCTGCGCTATACACATGCTGTTTCGCGAGGAGAAGCTCTATCTGCTCAACCAGAAATTTCAGCAAAGAAGACTGTTCTTTCGTCGTATCACTGTCCTCAATGAGGTCTGCAAGCAGTGAACCGACAAACTGCAATACTTTAGTATGTTTCGACTCTTTCGTCACCTCAGGTATATTATGCAAGCCTATCTCGAGTTCTTCTAGCAGCAAGGACAGGCTGGAGGTGTCGCATACTTGAGCTGGCAGAATCCTGCCTGAAGGAAGCGACAGAAGCTTCACTCCATTCAAGAAAACAGAAAGTGACAGATCAGGGAGAACTACCAAGGCGCATTTCACATTAGGTGAAGGATCATTCTCGATGAGAAGGAACCTAACGCACTGCTCATCGACAGAAACGGTCCAGAATTTCGTGTTGCAGATTCCAGGCAACTTAGATTTGAACTCCTCGTAAGATGAAACTTTGTTTCTTTTCTGTTCAAGCTCATTAGACTGAAGTGACTTCCTCATAGCCTCCTGCAAAGCAGCGTTTTCCCTTCTTGCTTTTTTCGTCTCTGGCGATTCACTCCGTCCAGGCGTTGAGGACAAGTATTTTGGGCAGTTTGGAAAAACAGAAGGCGCAGCATCAATCTTCAACTGTAGCCTGTCACGCTTCACCTCTATTATTTTCCCTGTCAGTTCATCTTGGTGTGACAACGTCGTAATGAAGTCGCCTGCGTGGAAGTGCAGTTCACACACCTGCACGAGAAAATGAAGCAAGGCCATTCGCCATGACTCTCCATTGCCTAAAACACTAAGTAAAAAGAGTCTGAATAGTGAACAGCTTTTACATATTTACACAGCTTTTACACAAGCCTTATGCACATCCACAGAACTAAATGCTTCCTGGACAATTCATACATAAGTGTAAGAAGTGATATCATTGCCTACAAAGACAGCATGCCTTTCCGGGAGCGACAGCTCACAACTAAGATAATTACCAGCGCCTATTAAGCAATATTTCAGAGTCTTACCCTCGAATGCTCTGTAGGTGTGAAATCCTTCCGTGGAATGGCTCGCAACCAGGCTTTTCTTCGTACTTCGTCTCTTGGGAAGCAATAAACACGTACTTTGGGACCATTCTGGTAGTTCCCGCGGCACCCGGGAACACAGCACCGGCCCATGTTTCACGAAGTTGCACTCGCTACACGGCAGGCAATCAGTTTCCCATTCGTGCGCTAGCACAGGTACGCACGCCACACAAGAAACGGCCACACGAAACAGACACAGCCGTGCGAGGAGCGAACGGAAATGCACCCAACGCCAGGCTGAAAGACTCAAGCAGCAGCTAGACGCTCACTGCAAGACTGCGTTCGTGTCTGTGCTTGCCCGGGCAAGCGCGAGCACATCGAGGGAGACAACCGAGCGGAGCGGAGCCGCGCTTGGTGAGCAGCCTGACCGGACACTTGGCGTGACGTAGCGCGTGTGGAAAGGAGGGCCTGGAGAGGCCTGAAGAAAGTATTTAGAGGGTGTTGCAAAGACTCGCGTAGTGGCGGTCGCCGCCGGTATCCCGGAAAGTGGAAAACACGCCCGACCGACACAAGCGCGACAGCCGCACAGCAGAGGAAGCCACGGTGCCTTTGGACCGGAGGCGGAGAGAATGCAGCGCCGGGCGTCCGGCGGGGCTTTTCCGGCCAAAGCCCACGACGGCGCGACAACGTGCACGCGGGGGACCGCGACTGGCCGGGGCCACTACTGGCTCGCCGCGGCCGAAGACGGTATCGAGAAGGAGATAGGCGGGGGGTTTTTAAGAGGCGGACGTGGAGGGGGATCGGCGGCCGCGTGGCCCCACGGCGAAAGAATGCGGCTCCTCGCTGCCCTCCCAACCTCCTCCTCTTCTTCACGAAGGGGACAAGCGCGCCCAAGAAAGCAGGCGCGACCACCTGTTTTGGGCGGCCGCGCCCGAGCACAGCGCGCGCGCGCTTTCGACGCGCCGGCCACCACTCACCGTGTCGAACTGTCCGCCGAGCTCGTCGCGTTGCTCGTCCGTCAGGATCAGCGATTGCCGCGTACCCGCCATGCCTTCGCGTCGGGTATGTAATCTCTCCGCTGACAGGGCGCCGGCTCTCGCGCCACGCACACCACACGCCTCCCGACGAAGCCGCCGCCGTCCGTGGCACACACAGACACACCACTCCGCACACGCACGCAGAGTCGGAGCGCACAAGCGAACGCGCACAGGCGCGCCACTCCGAGCGCGGCGCCACCTCACGGCCGTGAATCACTCCGTGACGTAACTTTCACCGGTAGCCTGACGTTCGCGCGGAGAAGGTGACGTCACGCAGCGCGCTCCGCGGATGTCGATGGCCATGCGGTGGTGGGTCTTCGCGCGTTTCGAAACGGGGACGCGAGGAGGGAACGGCGCTCGCGTAGCGTGACCTCTCGCGCGTTGGGGGAAAGATGGCTGTTGGCCAACCGGGTAAGCGATCCTCAGGTGCTCGGCTCTGGATTTAAAAATATATAAACACAACGAGCGCGCCACTTCAAGCGTGAGTCAACTCGCTGCTTTCATTAAAGTGTGTATAAACACCTCGCTTCACAGGTGATTCATCGCTGTACGCGCCTCGTCACAGGGCCGGATGCTTTGCGGGGCGATATAACCGCTCAGGTTATTGCTCGCAGTTATCGAGAATTGTTCGACGTGGCGTTGGCTTCCTCGCTCCATTCAACCTGACACTGCCCCCCGGGAAGCTCCATTCGATTCCTTTTATGTGGATGCACATTGTTATCTTTGCAGCTTGATAAGTACTTGCATTTGTATTCACCGCTTGTGCCACCTCAGGATCATAATCAGGCGATATGACCCTCCAGGTAGGTGTCACTGGTTTTAGAACGGAGCCAGCTATACAGGGTGCGCTTACAAACTTACCGACGTATCACAATGAAAACTGCATGTCTACCAAAGCGACCATAAATATGTGATTTCGCAGCAAGTATATTAAGCACCACACCATTATGACGAGGTGCTGAAATGACAAATTGACATTACGATTGTATGTTGCTCACAGTTTAATGAGTAATGAGCTTGGCAACGTTCGTTGTCCCTTTAAATGAGTCCCCTTGTCGTGCTTAATACTGCATCTTAACTACTTAGAAGAAGCATCCTATCGATTTAGGTAGAACTTGTCAAAGTATTCAGTCAGAGAGCATTGTTTACGTCGTCTACGTTGCATGACCGTTTTTGTTTTCTGAATGACAGCGTGGTTAGTGCATGGTTTCTTGATTTCGTGTCAATGGCTTGTTTTTTGACTTACTGAAAGCACTGGTATTCAGTCATGAAGTTAAATATATAAAATTCCAAGAATACTCACAACATTGGTTTAATAGGTTTTTTGAGGAAAGGAAATGACGCAGTAACTGTCACATATCTCGGTGGACACCCGAATTGCACTGTAAAGGAAGGTATAAAGGAGGGAGTGAAAGAACAAAGTCTTTAAAGTAAGTGTTTTATGGGTTTTGCGCCAATATTACATAAACACCGCTAAGCAGAGAACACCGCTATAGAAAATGGGCTTAGCTGGCTCCGACTCCGGGAAAAATAACAAGCACGAACTTTAGGCGTCAAGTGTGCCATTAGTACCAGGTGGCATCTTTTACCGAACGAAAAATGATCTGGATTCTGTTAACTACGCTGCAAACGAAGGTCTGCTTTAATTTTTCTTATTCGCACGCACATTAGAGTGTAATTTTGTCAGCCCAGATTTATACCGGATATTGATAAAGCGCCTAATCGTGTATTTTAGGTAACGTTACGGCTCGTCTTTTGATGATGATGATGATGACCAAAAAAGCGCCATGGCACAAGGCTTCTGTTCTACTCAAGGTAGGGTCAAATCTCAAGGGTGGGTCAATCTTTTGAATTCCTCTATTGTACTTACTTTAAAGCTCCTCATCCTTTCTTGCCATAATGCGTTTCTAATACGTACAACATTTCTATTGCTCTGAACAATGTTTTTCGACTAGCCATTATGCACTGTTTGTTATAAAATGTTTTCGTCTCCTGTGTTGCCGTTCCTGTTAGACGAGGCTAAAGCGTTTGCAGCAGGGTAGACAGGTGAAAAAATATTGCGAAAGCGTTTCATTAAGTTGAGGCTCCAATGCAAGGTTCGCTTCAGGTGTGATAGTGCTATAGAACAACGCAGGTTCATTGACGCGTTTAACTCCAGGTTTTATTCCAAATCAAGTCGCAATGCCCAAGTCGTATTGGTACAGCCAGTAGCAATTTCGGCTCAATGTGAAACTCCCAGCTATTCCGGTTCCGCCTCAGCTGTCGCAGTCAATCCCCCGGCCCTCGTATGTTCATTCTTGGAGGCCGCCGCCTCTTCGAATGAGACTGCATACAAAGAACAACATGACTCAAGCTGAGATACCCCGAGCTACATTGACACTTGCGCCTGAAAGTATTGCGCCGGGACCCTCTCTCATCTTCACCAATGAATCTCCAAGCCAGAGTTACGCTTGCAGCCTCAATGTGCCGTCTGCGGGCCAATTGACTTTCAAAGGTTTCGAACCGGCCGACGTCCTCCATATCAATACAGCTACGCCGGATAAAAAAAAATTAAATGCTCATTGATGGAATTAACAAGGGCTATCTGTCAGGCGATATCGATTACTCACACAATGTTCAGCGCGTGCGGGATACTAGGGCGCGCTCCCTGCCTCCGTTTCTTCATTTTTTTTTCACTGTATTTACCTTGCAACACGTATGTACAGAAGCGGGGGACAAAAGCATCTGAGCCCTTAGCAAGTTGCTAGTTTGGGCCCATGCAACGAGTGCACAATATATTACACACAGGCGCCAGAAATAAACAGTTGTGAGACGTGGACACCTTCACATGCATAAAACAGGCTGTACAAAAAAAACAATGAACTGAAAGAAGCATTACCTGATATGTGAGCAGCAAAACAATCGAAAAACTAAAAGAGGTGTTCTGTAAAAATGTTTATAAACACACAAATAGTGTCAAGATAATGGAAGTTATTACGGTATTTTAAATATTTTACACAATTAACAATAAACTGGAATAACCATTATCTGATAGGCGATCAGCAAAGGAAGCAAAAACCAACAGGGAGCGTTCTATAAAAATATATGTGGGACATACTGAACACATTGCATGTGGAAGATGGAGTGATTAATCTTTTAAAGGATATATATATATATATATATATATATATATATATATATATATATATATATATATATATATATATATATATATATATATATATATATATATATATATATATATATATATATATAAAGGTAACAGAGTACTTATAAAATGGGGGAAAATGTATCAGCCTGTAGAGATACAGCGGGGGCTTAGGCAAGGATGTCCTCTGCCTCCTTTGTTGTTCATGTTGTACCTGCAAGGGTTGGAGACCAAGCTAGAGAGGAGCGGACTAGGCTTCAACCTTTCTTTTTTCAAGCAAGGGGAATGGATTAAACAGTCATTACAGGGACTATTATACGCGGATGATATAGCGCTAATGGCTGACAACAAGGAAGACCTGCATAAGTTGTTAGACATATGCAGTACAGAGGGAGATAGATTAGGTTTTAATTTTAGTAAGGAAAAATGTGCAGTCATGATATTTAATGATAAGGGCGGCGAGCATAGAATACAGGAGTTCACGCTAGAAGTAGTGGATGAGCAGAAGTATCTTGGGGTGTGGATAAATAACAGTGCTGAGTATCTGACAGAGCATGAAAAATATGTAATGAATAAAGCTAGTAGGAATGCAGCTGTCGTGAAAAATAGGGAACTGTGGAATTATAATAGGTACGAAGTGGTAAGAGGGATCTGGAAAGGGGTGATGGTTCCTAGCCTGACTTTCGGTATTGCGGTCCTGGGCATGAGACCAGATGTTCAAGCAAGGTTAGAAATCAAACAACGGGGCGTAGGGAGGCTAGCTTTGGGAGCAAATGACAATACACAAAATCAGGGGGTAAAAGGTGATATAGAATGGGCGTCGTTCGAGAGCAGAGAAGCTAGCAGTAAGATAGCATTTGAGGAGCAATTGAGAAAACTGGGGGAAAAGCAGTGGGCTAGGAAAGTTTTCAGGTACCTGTATATAAAGAATGTTTACACGAAATGGAGAAAGGGAGTAGAAAATTGACAAGCAAATATCTGGACAGCAGTAGGGGGGCAAATCAGCAATTATCGGTTAAGAAAAAGGTTAAAAAAACAGAGAGAGCGCTGTGGGAAACAGGGATGCTTACGAAATCAGCACTGGGAACATACAGGATCTTTAAGCAGGAAATTGCCAAAGAAAATATCTATGATAATTGTAGGGGAAGCTCTTTGTGGTTTGAGGCCAGGACGGGAGTTTTGCGGACTAGGACATATAGAGTCGGGCACCACGAGATAGACACGTTGTGTGTTTCATGCGGAGAGGAGGTGGAAACGGCTGAACACTAGATACTTTTCTGTAGAGGGCTTCACCCTACAGTGGAAAGCAGCGGGGCTGATTTATCCAAGGCATTGGGGTTTAAGGACAGTGAAGGGAAAGTATATTTTAAGCGGGTAGAAGCAACCAAGCGAAGGTTATCTGATTGGTGGCTAAAATCAAGACAAGAGTAAAATTTCATAAGTCATGGCTAGGTGGCTTGAACCACCGCTCGATTTGAAAGGTTCAGCCTTATCAATCCATGCATCCATCAATACAAATGCCATGTCGACACATTCTAGTACGCCGAATAAGGTAGCATAATTTATAGCACTGCACTATACATTTCGGCAAGAAACTGAGTTATTTTTGTAAACGAGGTCTTTTGCTGAGCAAGAAAAATTGGGCCTCCTTTTTATCACTACTGGGTCATTTATGACTGCTGTCAACGCCTGCACCATGTAATTTCCACCCCTTACGTAAGACCCCTTTCGGGGCCTTTAAAGAAAATAATGTGATGTGAATGTTCCAAACCAGTATATGCTAACAACTGCCTGCTCTATAAGTTGGGAGCGGCCGGCGAGCTTGAAGGCTGGCTCTTCTGCCCACGGACGTCATGGGAATAGGGTACGCGTGGTGAGGTGCGTCGCCCTAATCGGTTGCGAGCGACTGGGAGGAGGATTTTTTAAAATTATTCCTAAATTATAGGGCCTACACAGAGCTTTAAAATTCCACTCGAATACTCAAAAAGATCGCTTCTACAGACCTGTTGCCCTATCATATGTCCATCGAAATCATTTCACGGTCCCTTTAAATTTGAATGACTGTCCATGGACTGCAAGAGGAATCATTTGTAAGGGCGATGGGGAAGGCGATGGGAAAGCATGCAACTCAAGGTTGCATGCTTAAAGGCGCGGTTGAGGTGTCCACCGAGATGCCAAGGTCTGAGAGCTACTGCGCCTTTTACTCAAAAACGTTTTCGTTCTTCAAAACACATGCTTTCGCATTGCTCCAAGTAATCAGACTTAAGTGCCCTCAGATTTTTTTATTTTTTTTACAGTGAATAGGTTTTGTCGGTGGCTCTTAAATACGTCGGCCAATATCTCTGCTTTTAATCAGAATCGTTTCCCACTTTTTATCCGCCGCAGTGGCTATGGCGTTCTACTCCTCAGCCCATACAATCGCAGTATCGAATCCTGGACACGACGGTTGCATTTAAATGCAGGAAAAATACGAAAAAATTCATGTGCTGTCCGGTGCCAGTGCACGTTACCCTTTGAACACGAATTAGCGTCGACGTTAATCACCTCATCTAAAAACATTACAGACATCATACGAGCAGTGGGAGGCCGCCCTGACCAGCAATGGTCTGGAGGACCAGTGTCGCATCATCAGACTGGTCCAGGCATCCGCCCAAGCCACCGGAGCCCTGAACTGAGGAATCTGCCTACCTGACTCGTAGAACACTTCAATGAAATAATAAATGTTTTATCTCTCTCTCTCTCTCTCTCCGTGTACTACTACCACTACTTCTCGCCCTCTTCTTCCTTCGTCTCTAATCTTAAACACGCCATGGCGATGCTGCTAAAGAAAAATGAGCAGAGCCGTACAGACGATTTCGATTATGCGACCCGATGTCAATATGCCATGCCACTGACAAAAATCGTCAGAATCCTTTAAATGCGAAACAGGTTATTGACGCCTCATGGTTCATTTCAACTCGTTTAATTACAATACGCACATCAGCATGTAGCCACAGGTGGGCGCTCATTGAGACGATACGCGGATAAGTATTTTACATGCAGCCTATGGCTGTATAAGAGCAGGTTATCAATGTGCGTACCCTGGTGCCGGGTATTGCGCACATTCCGCAAACGCAAAAACATTTTTTTTTCCTGCGAAATACATCAGCCACAAATGGCTGACACTGTTATTCTTTGTATTGCATTTTTCAATCAGTCGAGAAGGCGTTCTCGAATATTGAAAAAAAATCTACGATCGTAAAGAAAGCCGCCACCAACCATCTAAAGTAATGGATGCTTCCGGTGTCACAAAATGACGCTGTCACGTAGGCCGAGCAGTGCAGGCATGTCACGAAAAAGGACCAGATACCCCCCTCCCCCCAAAAGAACCGAAAATATTTCCATTCTTGAAAAAGAAATAAAAATGAGATCCGCCTTAAGTGGCACGATAGCGTAATGGGTCAGTTTCCATATATGCAGAAGGTCGTTCTCTACATTCATAGATCGTTGGGAATCCTCATACCACTCCTGGTGCAATGGTGCAGCGGTTATTAAGCGATGCGCCACTGCCCTGCGATGGCAGGTGCTCCCAACGGTGGGCCTTGAGTGGCCCAGGCTGCTCTTCCCGAATGACCAATCATTAACTGCTACCTGCCACGGTGGGCAGTGGGCTCACTGTCCGGTGGACAGGTTATGATGACGCGGCAAGGTCACGTGACCTAGACGGCCCACCTGCCTCCTAGGTTGCTCGCTGACGACCACGCAGCTAGCACAGCCATGGCCGTGATTTTTCTCTCACAACGCCGACGCCACATTTTCTGGAGAACGAGGCCTTTAACGCGACCGCGTTAAAAGCAGCGATTCCCACAGACATCCACCCACCATAGATTTTTGTAGTGCGGCATAATGCAACACTGCCCTACTGGTGGCGGACAGTCGCCTACACGAACGCGTCCTTTACAACGGCGCATGTAACTATAGTTTCGTTTTTGCAAGCACGCTTCGATGCCAAGACTAAAGCGTGTTGCGACAGATAGTCTCAGCAATGTCGAAGTGTGTGCCGCATGTATTATGAGCCACTGATTTCAATCTTCCAATTGCTATCTTCTTACAGCATCGCATAAAGGCTTTGCATACTGAAGTAAAAATTAAACGCACCGCACTCTAAGTCACCCGCCGCGGTGGCATAGTGTTGCTTCTGGCGTTCGCCTACTGATCCTAAAGTCGCGGCATCGAATCCCTTCCGCGGCGGCCGCATCTCGTTTACGGTCAAATGCAAAAATGCCGGAGTGCTGCGCGATGTGAGCGCACGTTAAGGAATACCGGGAGCCCAGCGTTTTGGCGTGGGCGTATGTGTTGTTGAACTGCAGATTGCTCATATCATCTTCTACGTGATTTTAGGAGCAGATATACAAAACTTCGCCGTTCTGACCCCTAGCAGCTGCAATTAGTGGGTCGTTTCCGTTATTTTCTGCCCAGCCTGGGCAAGCGTTAGAAAGAGAGATATTTTAATTAACTCATTGTCTTGCGCTCCAGCATCGGCGGATATGCGGTTGCAGACCTTGCTGCCGCATTAATATCATCGCATTTAATTGCTAGCAGGTACTTATTGCGTATACAACTTCGAACAGCGACAGAATTCTAGCAGTGTGATGAAAACTTAGCAAAAGTAAAGACCAGGGTGGAATTACTGTATCAGACACAACGTCCTGTTGAGTTAGTCTCTCCCTCCTATCGTTGTCTTCGCATGCGGCTAGCTTTTTTTGTCTGGTGAATACATGAAGGACAATAAACTCTAGGAGATAAAACGTGTGCAGCGCTAAATGACTAGGACGAGGACAGGATTTAAATCTTGATTTCGACCAGCTTCAATACTGACCATCAAATCTAATAATAATAATAATAATTGGTTTTTGGGGAAAGGAAATGGCGCAGTATCTGTCTCATATATCGTTGGACACCTGAACCGCGCCGTAAGGGAAGGGATAAGGGAGGGAGTGAAAGAAGAAAGGAAGAGAGAGGTGCCGTAGTGGAGGGTTCCGGAATAATTTCGACCACCTGGGGATCTTTAACGTGCACTGACATCGCACAGCACACGGGCGCCTTAGCGTTTTTCCTCCATAAAAACGCAGCCGCCGCGGTCGGGTTCGAACCCGGGAACTCTGGATCAGTATTCGAGCGCCCTAACCACTGAGCCACCGCGGCGGGGCGACCATCAAATCTAAGATCGCACACCTCACTACGCCGATACACACTCTTTCTCTATCGCTTTGATAGCGCTGTCGATGGAGAGCTGTCGGGTTAACGATTGAGAGCCAAGGTTTGAGATTTCCTCTGCCTCCATAACCTCGCGTTTATCAGCACTGACTTGTCAACGTTAAGAGCACAGCCGCCTTTTTTTCACTCTGAAGGACGAGTTGACCTTACTATCACGTGTGTGCATTGTTCTAATGCTCTCGCAGTCCGCTATTAAGGAACTTGCCTGTCTGGCCTACGTGCTTGTTGTCATATGTCAGCGAAGTCATGCCACTGCACATGTCACAAGTGCGACCTGCGCTCATTTGCGCACCCTGAGATCCTGCACAGGCGTTTAACTTCCTACAGAGCTTTTACAGCCTTCGGGGACCGAACAAAAACCAGTTCTATACTTTTCGACCGCAGTGTCTCTTATAGCCGAAACTCTTCTTCGGGGCGAGGAACTCGACATATACATCTACCAACCTATCACATGCCCAGCAATTGTGGACAAAAGCATTTTTGAGCGGGAAACCGTTTATGAACGCAATTTTTTCACATAATACAAGGTTTCACTATAGCAATCAATATATAAGCAGATCAGCCGACTGCAGTCTTGTATTTCTTTTTTTCACATAATACAAGGTTTCACTATAACAATCAATATATAAGCAGATCAGCCGACTGCAGTCTTGTATTTTTTCTTCTTCACATAATACAACGTTTCATTATAACAATCAATATATAAGCAGATCACCCGACGGCAGTCTTGTATTTTTTCTTCTTCACATAATACAAGGTTTCACTAAAATCAATATATAAGCAGATCACCCGACTGCAGTCTTGTATTTTTTCTTCTTCACATAATACAAGGTTTCACTATAATCAATATATAAGCAGATCACCCGACGGCAGTCTTGTATTTTTTCTTCTTCACATAGCACAAGGTTTCACTATAACAATCAATATATAAGCAGATCACCTGACAGCAGTCTTGTATTTTTCTTCTTCACATAATACAAGGTTTCACTATAACAATCAATATATAAGCAGATCACCCGACAGCAGTCCTGTATTTTTTCTTCTTCACATAACACAAGGTTTCACTATAACAATCAAAATATAAGCAGATCACCCGACGGCAGTCTTGTATTTTTTCTTCTTCACACAATACAAAGTTTCACTATAGCAATCAATATATAAGCAGATCACCCGACGGCAGTCTTGCATTTTTTCTTCTTCACTTAATACAAGGTTTCACGATAACAATCAATATATAAGCAGATCACCCGACGGCAGTCTTGCATTTTTTCTTCTTCACTTAATACAAGGTTTCACTATAACAATCAATATATAAGCAGATCACCCGACTGCAGTCTTGTATTTTTTCTTCTTCACATAACACAAGGTTTCACGATAACAATCAATATATAAGCAGGTCACCCGACGGCAGTCTTGTATTTTTTCTTCTTCACATAACACAAGGTTTCACTATAGCAATCAATATATAAGCAGATCACCCGACGGCAGTCTTGTATTTTTTCTTCTTCACATAGCACAAGGTTTCACTATAACAATCAATATATAAGCAGATCACCCGACAGCAGTCTTGTATTTTTTCTTCACATAATACAAGGTTTCACTATAACAATCAATATATAAGCAGATCACCCGACAGCAGTCCTGTATTTTTTCTTCTTCACATAACACAAGGTTTCACGATAACAATCAATATATAAGCAGGTCACCCGACGGCAGTCTTGTATTTTTTCTTCTTCACTTAATACAAGGTTTCACTATAACAATCAATATATAAGCAGATCACCCGACTGCAGTCTTGTATTTTTTCTTCTTCACATAACACAAGGTTTCACTATAACAATCAATATATAAGCAGGTCACCCGACGGCAGTCTTGTATTTTTTCTTCTTCACATAATACAAGGTTTCACTATAACAATCAATATATAAGCAGATCACCCGACGGCAGTCTTGTATTTTTTCTTCTTCACATAACACAAGGTTTCACTATAACAATCAATATATAAGCAGGTCACCCGACGGCAGTCTTGTATTTTTTCTTCTTCACATAATACAAGGTTTCACTATAACAATCAATATATAAGCAGATCACCCGACGGCAGTCTTGTATTTTTTCTTCTTCACATAATACAAGGTTTCACTATAACAATCAATATATAAGCAGGTCACCCGACGGCAGTCTTGTATTTTTTCTTCTTCACATAATACAAGGTTTCACTATAACAATCCATATATAAGCAGATCACCCGACGGCAGTCTTGTATTTTTTCTTCTTCACATAACACAAGGTTTCACTATAACAATCAATATATAAGCAGATCACCCGACGGCAGTCTTGTATTTTTTCTTCTTCACATAACACAAGGTTTCACTATAACAATCAATATATAAGCAGATCACCCGACGGCAGTCTTGTATTTTTTCTTCTTCACATAACACAAGGTTTCACTATAACAATCAATATATAAGCAGATCACCCGACGGCAGTCTTGTATTTTTTCTTCTTCACTTAATACAAGGTTTCACTATAACAATCAATATATAAGCACATCACCCGACTGCAGTCTTGTATTTTTTCTTCTTCACATAACACAAGGTTTCACGATAACAATCAATATATAAGCAGATCACCCGACGGCAGTCTTGTATTTTTTCTTCTTCACATACACAAGGTTTCACTATAACAATCAATATATAAGCAGATCACCCGACGGCAGTCTTGTATTTTTTCTTCTTCACATAACACAAGGTTTCACTATAACAATCAATATATAAGCAGATCACCCGACGGCAGTCTTGTATTTTTTCTTCTTCACATAACACAAGGTTTCACTATAGCAATCAATATATAAGCAGATCACCCGACGGCAGTCTTGTATTTTTTCTTCTTCACATAGCACAAGGTTTCACTATAACAATCAATATATAAGCAGATCACCCGACAGCAGTCTTGTATTTTTTCTTCTTCACATAATACAAGGTTTCACTATAACAATCAATATATAAGCAGATCACCCGACAGCAGTCCTGTATTTTTTCTTCTTCACATAACACAAGGTTTCACTATAACAATCAATATATAAGCAGATCACCCGACGGCAGTCTTGTATTTTTTCTTCTATTCACGTTTTTGCTATCGTCCGAACTGTTCCTCATTGGTTTTCTATGCCAGTCTCAGCTGTTCGATGCGATCGCTGGAAACACTTTAAAAGAAAGATTCTGCTACATATCTGAATAATGGGTCATTACCTTCAATATTTCTACAGCAGTGCCTTACGATTTTCCAATTTTCAAAATTTTGGCCGAGAATGCTGAACTTGACTTACACAACTGCCAGCTGACCAATCTTCCTTAGCCGATGTGAGACATTAACAAGCAGGTATCACCGCTGCGATGGCTCAGTAGTTGCAGCTTACATCAGTAGATACACTAGACCACGTGCACACCACAAGACACACAAGGTTTCCGTTTAGCCATGCCGAGCGAAGTGCGCGCCTCAATGGCCTGTTTTCGATGTTTTGTAGACAGTTCATGTACATAGAACATTGCACCGCTATTATAAATACCGTGCTGAGGAAAACAAATTCCTCAACGGCATAGGGGTATCGGGTCTGACTCGCAAACCTATAGGATCATGGGTTCGATTCCCAACTAATTATCGCAATTTTTGTTCCGGTGTAATTAATTTGCTTGACATCCTTATATGTCATAATGACCGTTCAGTCATAGAGCAACCTAGATTTCACAATTTCATTGAAGTCATATATTTTTGTTCCTCATCTCAATACGTGATGCCACCAGTTTTGCGATTAATACGGATTTTACTCGACATCCCAACGCCAACTACCGCGGTTTCTCCGCTGTCGCGTAAAAACGCGCTTCTTTCGCTATGGGCTGTATCTCACGTTGAATCTATCGGTGTCAATAGCAGGCAGTTACTTATTTATTGCTTGGTTAAATGTGACCTCACCGATGTGTTAGCTTCCGGTGCCTCCGTGATGTTGTGCCCATCATTTCTCAACATCGGCTGACTGAAGCGGCGTCTCTGAATCTTCGCTGCGACAATCGACAGCCAGCGGCGTTTGCGCAATAGGCGTTGGCGGCGTAGATTACTGAATGCCCCAGATCTCTATAGAAGCGATAAAAACTGCCAACTGTTTCCGGCCGATGCGCAAGCACTGACAGAGTATCGCAGCTTCACCCGCTCGGCGTGAGTTTAGTAATTGCAATGTAGTAATAATTCGTAATAAAGAGACAAACTTCGAAATAGCTGTCTCACATATATCTCGGTGGACACCCGAACCGCGCCGTAATGGAAGGGGCAAAAGAGGGAGTGAACGAAGAAAGGAAGGAAGAGGTGCCGCAGTGGAGGTCTCCGCAATGATTTCGGCCACCTGGGCGCCTATTAGCCGCCTCCATCGAAACGCGGCCGCCGCGGCCGGGTTCGAACCCGGGAACTCCGGCTCAAGAGCCGAACGCGCTAACCACTGAGCCACCAAGGCGGGTTTTGGGGTGGGCCAAATTCCGAATTTTGGTGGTTCTCGAATTTTAAACTTTGGCGGTGCCCTATGATTGGCCCAATGGTGGTGGCGTGGTGTTGATGACCCCACGACCCTCTCAATCGCATTCATAGGTAGCGGGGAGTCCCCATACCCTAGACTGGTGCAGTGGTGCAGCGGTTAAGTGACGTGCCACTGCCCCTGCAGGTGGCTGCTTCCAAGACAGCCTCCGGTGTGGTTTGTGCGACCTATTTTGATCTTGCCGAGCTCCCGCAAGGCTCATGCGCAGCGGCACGTTGCAACTGCATTGAATATGGCAACGACGGGCAGTTTGCTCGCCCTCCGATTGGCAGGTTGATTTGACGTAACAAGCTCACGTGACCTTATAATTTTGGCGGTGCTTTTTAAGTGGTTTGTTGGGGTAGCGTAGCCCTGATGACGTAAAGAGAATGGACCAATCGGGGAATTTCTTTACGGAGAAAGCGTAAAAATTCGTTTAAAAAAAGGGTAGTGGAAAGGTAGTAAGTGCAGCTGTTCCTAATTCTGACTTCGCTTTACTACTTTTTTACGAACCATTCACTACCCTCTTCAAGGTATTGTTAGAAACCGTAGCCCTTGCAAATTTTTACTAACTATGGTGGCTTGTTACTAACTAGTTAGTAACCGTTCCTTTCCCCCTAAAGTAGAGCCATAAAATATAACTAACACATACTGTTGTGTGCATAAATTGGTTTTGCGATTAGACATTTATGCAGGGCGTGCGATTAAGTAGACCGAGCTGTTTCTAGAATCTCTTCTTCTTAATTAACGCTGCTATATTAGCTCAACGGGTAAGAGACAAAGTGACTGAGAGTCAGATTTACGGAGCATACAAGAATGAGAAAGATTTACCTGCGCACGCGCAGTGCACGTGTGACCCTTTATGTTGTGTGCTTTTCTTGCATTCTGGATCTTTGTGTGTGCCCGGTCAGGTTGTTTGATGCCATCACCTCACATAGCTTGTGCATGTAATGCGCAGTAAGCCTAAATCAAAGCGAGTGATCTACGGCCAGCGCGCTCTGACTAGTTTCGGGAATTCGTCAAACTGATTACGAAGCTTTTTTATTTATTCAGCATGCACAAATGTCAACAAGCCACGCCAGCACATCGTGCGAAGAACCTAGAAACATATACGAAAAGTTTCTACCTATTTTCTTAGCATACTACTATCTTTTTGTTTGCGACTTTAGTGCTCTTCACTGGCTTCTTGAGGCAGTACTGGCTAGTAGTTATTTATTAGTGGATTCTCCGACCTTTTTCTTAAGAGAGTAATATATGCTTCCCATTAGTAACTACAGCTAGTGACTAGGTAGCAGCCATTACTAACCTAACCGCTACTAACTACTGGTAGCACTAAAAGGGTAGTAACATATGTAAACCAGTTACTACCCCAAACTTGGTAGTACTACTACCTTTTTTCTGGAAGTGAACTGCATGACGACAGTGTAAGTGCTATCGCATTAAACGGTGAATACTCCGCATGGTTTGAATCAGGCGTGTGCACCGTCATGGTCATCCCATCTACGTACAGCACAGGCATAATGCCTCTATCATTAAGCAACAATTAGCCCAGCCCCGCGCCAGCTCTGACCGCCCTATCGCCGCTTACTTGCTAATATGTTTTGGGAGCATCTTGAATTTTGGAACTAGGTAGAACCCCATTTACACCCCGTTTACGTGAACCGCGTTTACGTCAACCCGACAGTGGCGGATCGAGTCAGGCGTCGGGCTGAGAAAGGTTGCCCCAACTCGACAGCTGCCCGTATACGTAAACTCGATACCAGCGAGTTAGCCCTTGAGTAAAACGGCTCCTTTCAACTGCTGCTCCTGCTCTTTCTTGCAGAACATCATTTCCTTACGCAAGAGAGGGGATCAAGTTGAATCTGCAGAGGAGGTCCGTGAGTCAACCCAACTTTGTCGTCGGGTTGACTGGGCCCGACCCCTCGAATCCTAGAGCCAACTCGATGGCGTTTACATGAATCCGCTAAGCTGTTTTCTGCCCGAAAAGCGAACTCGGCTCAGTCCTATTGCAACCCGACCGGTTGCAACATCACTGTTGCAACCCGTGGCTTCGGTCACGTTCTCGTTTAAAGGCTGAAGTCATTCCGCTCAAAAAATCATCTGAACCAGCTAGCCCGACGGAAAGCAGCTCTTAATCTCATCCACCACTTGACTCTCAGCCGCACCCTACTACGTTTGGCATCCTTTTAAATCGACTGCGTCACCATAAGGTGACTGTTATCTGCTCTCCGCGTTCCGCGCCCTGCCCCGACCTTCTCGCCGCTTCTAGGGTGTGCGTGTGTGTTTTGATTGCGTGCGAGTGTGCGTGGGGTCGGGGGGGGGGGGGTAAATTCAACCCACATGTGCTCGAGACAATGCTGTCACAGCACATTACACGCCTGCTAACAGCTGCCGTCGATTCAGATGTTCTAGGTAGTGTAAATCAAAAGAAGATCAGTTAAGTTTATATAAAGCAGACCACTGTGTACAACTAAACACGTCAGGTTTTCCCCACAGGTACCCGATGTCCCCGGTTCGCAGGCTTTATCCGTACCTAACGGTTAATAAAGATTAACACGCAGCACTTTTAAAATTACAGCTGTGTCCGGGAGTCGTACGTAATGCGCGTGAATAAGAAAAAAATTGATGGCTATTTAGCATTGCTAAGCACGAAATATTGCGCGAAAGCAGGTTTTTGCAAGTAGACACCACCGCCACGTGCAAGTAGACACCACCGCCAATTTTTGTCTATTCATAGTGTGTAGACAAGTCTACTAAATTTGTATGGCCATAAATCTATAGACTGTCTATCGGATTTGTATTGCCTATAGACTATTCTCTTGGATTGGTCTATAGACAGCCTATAAACTTCATATACAGAAGTCTATCGACAATCTATAGACTGTCTAAATCAATTTTTGCAATGGTGGTGTCCTGTAGTCAAAGCCGCGCAAAACAAGCCTCTTTAATCAAACTATATCACAACTGGGGGCTCTAACTAAATGTTCTGCGTATTTTTGATTTAATGAAAAGAGGGTATACAATCACTAGCAATATGAGACGGAACAAATTTTAATCAATCATTTCTTGATTACCCTATCACTGTGTGTGACAAGCATAGCGATTTCTGTTTTCAAAACCAATTTTCCTGTTGGCGCATAACACTCAGAACTGATTACCACATTTTGTCGAGAAATAACGAGAAAAAATGCACAACGTTCAGTTGGGCGAGTTGGTATATATGCATATTTTGTAAAACAGCGCGAACAACGTCGGACAAGAACAAGAAGGACATGGGACGAGCGCTGACTCTCAACTAAGGTTTTATTAGAAACACCTGGTGCTTATAAAGGGAGAAACATACATAGAGTACATCACATGATACGCTAAAAGCGATAAAAATGAGGCAGAGAAGCACGCGACGCTTATGACAAAGAGATAGCTTTTCTTGGTGGCCTTCGAGCGTCGCGTGCTTCTCTGCCTCATGTTTTATCGCTTTTAGCGTATCATGTGATGTACTCTGCGTATGTATCTCCCTTTATAAGCACCAGGTGTTGCTAATAAAACCTTAGTTGAGAGTCAGCGCTCGTCCCGTGTCCTTCTTGTTCTTGTCCGACGTTGTCCGCGCTGTTTTACAAAAGGAGAAAAACTTGCAATTGTGTGCAATAAGTTCGTTCCCTTTTATGCTGCTCACGACTGTACATGATGAGCTCTGCATTGGTTCGAGCCAATATTGCGCTGCAGAGGCGGAACTCATCCGTGTACAAAATGAGTTCCACGGTTTGCCTTTTTCACGTTCATTTCCGCGGCGGAATCCTGTCTTTTGTTTTCCTGATATCGCCGCCATTGTGACGAGAGCTCGCATATTACACCTGTGTTTCACGCTACCGGCCAGCCGAATGAATAAGGGTTTAAAAAAACGAAAATTTATCACCAGCGCGTGTAAACAGGACTACGCTGGACAAAGGTCGGCAGTGACATTTGGCCCATATTTGTCTCTGTTAGCCTCCAATCACCGATAGAAGCTGCAGACGGCACATTCATTTCCGGCCCGGGCATTGCACACCGAATGAACATCGGACTATACGAATTAAAGAGCAAAATAATGAATTACTAAAAACAAACTTAGCTAACAACGCTTTCTATATTTGTTCGCAGTAAGCGTTTATTTCATGGCCAGATATAGCATATATATTCGAGCTCAGTTATAACGGCCGCAGATATAACGAACGATCGCTTATTACAAACGAGTAGTGCGCTACTGTAAAATATGCATTAGGGCAATGGCGATTCCTCTCATGTTAAGGCGAACAACTGCGGCTGTATCATTCTTTTATAAAGAACGAATAGGCCGCGTAAATTCACCCCCGAAGTCGAAAAATACGCGCTTCCCGCTTAGAGCGGAGACCTAAGAGCGCCTCTCAGAGCCCCCGCAACACCACCCTGTAAAGCATGTCGACCCATGGAAGCACGAAAAAGGCGGCATTGAAATTGTAGGCAACCGCCGTCCAAGCGCGCGCCGATTTCCTATAATTTAGTTCAGTCATTGTATGCGTGTACGTCTGCTGGGTGGTGCGTCCCAAAAGGAAGCCACGTTGGGCGCGAGACAGTGGCCGCGTCGAAAGCTAAGCTATGCTGTGCATGGTGGTGGATCAATTAACGGCAGTGATTGACCTAGCATTTCTTGTGTTGTACGCGGAAGAATGCCGAATACAGATTGATTAATTGGTTAAATGATTGATTGGAAGATGCTGAATACAGATTGATTGATTGATTGATTGATTCATTTGTTCAATGATTGTTTGATTGATTTATTGATTGATTGATTGGTTGGTTGGTTGGTTGGTTGGTTGACCGATTGATCGATTGATTGGTTGACCAATTGATTGATTCACTGATTAATTTGAAAACCTTGAATGCATTGCTGGCCACATAGGTCATGTGGTATGCGTCGCCTGCCCGTCGACTTCACCTTTTGTGCTGATACCACGTGCAGGCAGAGCAAAGTAGCTGACAATGCAGCTGATACGTTCTTTGCGCACGCGCGCTGCGCTGCTTTCGTCGCTGCTTGGGGCGAGACACGATAGATGACGCTGTCGGAGGATGCACATGACCATTCATATGTTCATTTGTATCATCTAGTTGTTCATGCATAGCTGGATGTGACATCAGATAACCACGTTCGTGCGGAACAACATCGCGGAGCGGATTGCGTACCGAGGAAGCCGTTGTACCAAAAGCACGAGCGCTCCCTTACCTCTAGAATTCTAATTAATACGGCCCAACTTCCACCAGCCCCCGTGCACGATTCAACCACGATCAGTTTTATTGCATCCTTAAAGCATATATATGGCAGCAGGAATCTCAGCGAAGAGAACACGACTGCCTCGGAGAGCGTGGAAAACGCAGCGGTAGTGTCTGCTTCGAAGAAATGGACGCGCATAACGCGGTTTTTAAGGAATAAACGCTACTTTAGGCGAACTTAGCATTTCTGGCTGCAATAATGTGAGTCCACTTAATACGAACATCGAATACAAGGAACGCTTTCCGCGTGATCTGCAGGTTCGTTCTAAGTGGGCTCGACTGTACTGTCTTTGTCGAAAGTGGTCTGCTTCTGAGCCCTGCAGCAGTTCGGCTCGCGTTGCATATTCAGGGACCCTGATCTCACGAGGGCAGGAGGAACTTAAGTCCTCAACTCTCCCAAGACTGCAAAGTGTGCTAAAGAGCCCCGCTACTGGAATTGGAAACAAACTCCTTGGGCTGTAAATTTTTTGCAAAGACTGTGATTAGGCGCATACAGAAAGTACAGACTGTAGGGTGCCAAACTCTCGGGAAGAAATCTAGAAGAGTGCGGTGAGGTGGTAGTTGGTACGACATTATGAGAACAATGAAAAACTGCGCAAAAAAGGACGGGACAGGAGAGAAGAACCACACGGGACAAGCGCAGACTATCAACCGGTTTATTGCACCAACGCCTCCTCCCTTCAACAACAAAGCGCTTGAATCAACTTGAACCAACCACAAAAATGATGGCTTTTGTCTCTGTGGTTGGTGCGCATGCACTTTGTTGTCGAAGGAAGGAGGCGTAGGTGCAATAAACCAGTTGTTAGTCTTCGCTTGTCGCGTGTGGTTCTTCTCTCCTGTCAAGTCCTTTTTGCGCAGTTATTAATTGTTCTCATAATGTCGGGAGGAAACAAACGAAAACAGGACACACGATCACTCACAAGTTGCGCCAGAAAAATATTTCCACTTCACCAAATGCTGCAACAATTCGCCCCATGGTGCACACTCAAAGTTTTGATAGACATGTCGATACGCTGCCTCTGAGAGCAAACTTGGTCGCACTGCACATGTTTATTCAAACAACCCATCCCCCAGACAGCTTGTTCATTGTGAGTCCGTTATTCTCTGTCTATCTGAATGCATACACATGCCCATGCCTAAGTGTATGTATAGCGTATGAACATGCGTATGTAAATAGGCGTCTACGTGTAGCGCGTGTGCTTGTATATGTGCCAGTGTGTGCGCGTGTGTCCGCAGTGTGGCCGTGTATACACACGCGTGCGCTATTAAGACAGAACGAAGGACAGTCTCCAGCTAGAAACGAATAGGGGAGAGTGCGTAGCGTATCCGCATCACCGAAACGTGGAGGAATAGCTGTGGTGCCCAGCCTCACAGTGCGGCTCTTTTTGTAGCGATAACTACACTACGGTAACGTTTCGAGCCTTCAGCGTGGCGGCGCCGCCACCCTGTGGCTGCGCCGCCACGCTGTCACGTGGTGCGGAGCAGCTGCCGGCAGCGTGGCGCCGTGGCCGATCACGTGGTTGGTCACGTGACCAAGTTTTCACTCGGCCAGCTGCAGCTATTCCTTCACTCCAGGTTTAACCAGAGCTAAACCACCACTAATTTTTTTTGTGTTATAGGCAGCGGTGCTCATACGGTACTATAGAGCAACCTCGTTTAAACAGACCCTGTTAGTATCCAAGATTTACGTCCTTTGTGGAACAATTCTGTAGATTACAAATGCTACTGCCATAACAAACTTCGATGTAGTTATGAGAGAGGGTGTTAGCACGGGCATAGGTTACAAACCTATAGTTTCCTAAAGGCCACAACTAGTACACTGAATTTGTAGGTCTCAAGAAGAAGCTACAGAAGCTTTGACTTTTATGATGTGCAGTTATGAGAGAGGGTATGAAAACCAGCATAGCTTACGAACCCTAATTATCTAAAACTTTGACTAAGACGTATGACTAATTGCTTGACACCTCAACCTCACCAGTTGAGGTTGAGGTCCCCTGAGACGCCCTCACCTCACTTTTCCTGAGGCTACTGCCGACCTAATTAAACCTTAAATTGTAAGGTTGAGGTCGGCTGCTCTACTTAAGAAAACAAACAAGAACAAAACAAAAAGCGATTAAGGTTTTCAGCCAAAAACAATTATGAGAATCCTGTAAGACAAAAAAGCCAAAATGATGATCGTATTATTTAAAAAGGTGTGAACAGACACTATCGATGCGCAAACAGTAGGGGAAGCTTATAATCTGGGAGGAACCCTCGGAGAGCTTATGGCCTGCGGGCAGGGGTGTCCCATACGCGGTTACCGCCAGTACATCGGTGACTACTTTATATGTGTCAAGACTTGGCAACCTGCTTCGTGTATACTTGTTCATATTGGAAGCCTCTCACTCATTCACAGGCGAGCCGGCAATTGACAAACACAGCCTTTCTACACCATCTACCAGAAATTGGGACGAGGGGGGAGGTATTCACGATACTCTTTTCAGGCTTGAAAATAGTCACCGTATATAAAGAAACTGGCCGTCGATGTACTTTCAAATGCTACGGCTACGCAGACGCATATCAGTATATTTCGATTCTCTAGCTCTATCCAGCGTAGCGAAATGACTCAGCGTAAATAACAAATTTGTCCCAGAGCAAACGCTCTTTTCAGTCTTCTGTATGATGCCTTCGAAAACATTTAACAAGCTGCGACTGTAGTACACCAAGAGAGGCCTGTTGTATTTGTCTGTGTAGCAGCGATCGGCTTCTTTTGTTAAAGCGAAAGCATTACATGGCTCAGTTTCAAGGTCAAATCCGCAAAAAGTGTTCGCAAAAAACGGCACCATGTGACGTCACGAACCGACGAGTCAAGCGACGAAGATGATGGCGTCACATAATTAATGCTAATTCACGAAATTAGGTGCTGCTAAGAATAATTAGTATAATTAGTGCTGACATCATATGTGTGACGTCATACCATGTCTCGTGACAACGATGTAATGTGACGTCAAACGTATAGTCACGTGACGACGATGTAATATAACGTCACACCCAGTCACGTGACAACGATGTAATTTCACGTCATTCCAGGCCCCCGCCCACTCTCCTCCCACCCCTATTTCAGGATCAATACGAATCCCACATTATTACACATGCGCGCATGACGCATTACAAAGAGTGCCCGCAACCCGGTCCACATTAATGACATTCGGACTGTCCAGCAGGTAAACGCGCCAGACATCATGTATGACATACTGCAAAGATCATGCAGTGACACATGCCGTTGACCCTCTAGATGATGGCGAGGATGATGATGATGCTAATAGTGTATCTTTATGAGCCCTGGGAAGTGTGATATACCGTTACCAAATTAAAAGTTTCCAGTACTAAGATTAAATGTTGCACATTACCCAGCAACCGAAGACGATTATTGCGCGGGAAAACAGGAATACCTGTAGCTTATAATTGAGGATGGTGATTTTGATGTTCCTGGGAGGTGAATACCCTCCCCCGTTTCCGCCACTTCCCTCCAGGTGGCAATGGTAATGGTTTCGAAATCCTGGGAATTCTCCGATGACTCGGTGACCCCGCGGCATTTTGAAAGAAAGGGTAGATTACGTCTTCGAACACTGTGCCGACTATTAAAATCACACGGGTCAGAACAACTGGCCTAGAGTGGGCAGCGTGAACCACCGTCTCTGTCAAGAGCACCACGCCTCGCCGCTTAAATTTCGCCACAGCTAAATCTTTTTCCGCCCCCCCCCCCCTCGCCCCTGAAAAAAAAAAAACACTGCCTAAATACTCTTACTCCTGGACAAAATTGTGGGCACGATTTCGTCAACCAGTCTGAGACAAGCTGCATTAAGCCAATCACTTGTTTTCCTTCAAAACTGAACTAATAAATGGTACGCCTGCATCCTCGACGTTTTTTACCGAGCATTCTGCGATGCCGTTTAAGGTGAACGATGGGTCTCTGCAAAATAGTTAAAGGAAAGATAACGGGCAGTGCCTGGTCGTCCGCAAGGCAGGCCGCCAGCCTAATTGGTCCCATACGAGAAAAGAAAAAAAAACAGAGATTGATTGCAAACGTACAAAAATCGCACACTAAAAACAGAAGCGAAAAACAGCGCGCCGCATTAAACGTCATATTAGACGTTTTGAAATTGTGACTCAGCAACACAGCGCCAGCACGTAATCAGCTCTGTTCACACATCTTCATTAAAAAAGAAAGGAAAAGGAATCAGCTACCACATCACAATACATTTATTATAGTTTTGCATTTTTTCACCGCTGTAGCACCGCTATGCTGGCACGTTCGCCCCTTGCTGCGGTGTTTCGGCATAAGTGAAGTTCCGAGAAGGAACCAGGAACCAGAGACCAAAGAGAGGTTATTCGGAAGGATATAAAAGTGAAATTATATTTGCATCTGCTTGCATTACGAAACGGAAATATGCAGAAGTAGTGTGAGATTCGAAAGGGGAAGAAACCGGTCAAAAGCTTCGACGGAGTTATACACGTTTTTATGGCTTCGTGTTTTTTTAATCAAATCAGCAGGTGTCCTTGTTAGGAACCGCCTGAATCACATTCTCTCGCCTGTGCCGACTGCAACAGTTTCTGTTAAGTTTGCTTGTAATGTACAGCAGGATCCCCTTTACTCGAGTGCAAGGCAAGAGCCATGACGTCAGCGCCGGCAACGAGAATGAACACGAAGCAGTCTTGCTTGGGGCCATGCGCGCTGAGAATTTATTGCATACTTAGAGGGACACTGAGGAGAAATCGAAGTCGGCTTGTATCGATAGAATACCAGCTCCCGATCACAGAAACACCACTCTTACTGAAAACAAAGGTCTTGTAAGGTAGAAAATAGCAAGAACCAAAATGCAGGTACCGCCGCCACAGGCTAATCTCGCAAGTACAAGCGCGATGACGTCATAAGACAAGAGACGCCACCTTGGAGGAGTTTTCCTTACTCCATGGAGCCACGAATCTCTGAGGCTGACAAAGGAAGGTTGCGCGGTTCAATATTGAAGTAAGTTTCGCTTTGAAACCGATAGTGCACTTTTATCACACAAGGAAGACAGACAAAAGACAACCTGAATGTTGGAAGCAAAGGAACTTGCATTGGGGCTAGTTGGTTCATGATTGAAGTTCTGAAAGGCGCAAAAGACACACACATCCCCCTTTTTTCCTGTGTGTGTGTGTGTGTGTGTGTGTGTGTGTGTGTGTGTGTGTGTGTGTGTGTGTGTGTGTGTGTGTGTGTGTGTGTGTGTGTGTGTGTGTGTGTGTGTGTGTGTGTGTGTGTGTGTGTGTGTGTGTGTGTGTGTGTGTGTGTGTGTGTGTGTGTGTGTGTGTGTGTCTTTTGCGCCTTTCAGAACTTCGAAGCAAAGGAAACCGATGCTTGGTGGCGCCACAGGCGGCCAGGAGAGTTTCGGTTTGTTATGGCGCTTCGCATCTGAGCTTTGCGTGCCCCGTGGTTTTGTTTTTGACGCGCCTCGATTTACAAGCGCCAAACACCAAAGGAACTCCAAGTGCCGCTTTAAGTGCTGGTTAACCTTTGAAGGAGCCTGTTAAGGCTCGTCAATGATCGCCACGGTCGATGAAAAACTATGATGGCACGGTGGTCGGTGATCGTACAAGGCAGTTAGCAGTATAAAGAGCACTTGTGCTCTTCGAACGCTCGCCCGGCGAAACGTTCCCCGCTGCGCCAGTCAACGTCGAACTACTTAACGGAAATCGTTTATTAAGGACAGGAGACAAGATACAAGGCAGCTAAGACAAAGAGATTTGGAACCTGCCGAGACCATGACTCCGCTCTCCTCCAACTCGTTTGTTCGCGGCTCCATTCAAGAGCTTCGGCAATAGGGCGGAGCTGTTCTCTTCGAGCTCGTTCACAGTACGCATCTGAAGGTACATGCAAGTGGACAAGAGAGCCCCATCCAGTGTACCCGTACCTCCGGAAACACACGGAACCATTTGAAGCATCGTGCGTAGGTTTTAGTTTCAAGCCGCCAACTTTAAACACGAGTGCCCTTGAGCACCCATCTGCTTTTGAGCAAAAAAAAATTAACCTGGCCCTTGCAACCGTGGGAAACCTCCTCGACGCCACCTGCTGCACTGTGCAACAGCGGCGTTCAAGGGATCACAATCCATTGGCCCCAAAGCCTCGGCCAGCCTCCGATGGGCGCGACGCGGCGACCTTGTCCTCGCTCCTCGCGACTCCGCGCACTGGGGTTAAGTTATTTAATTAGCAACGGTTGCTCACTGAGGAAGGGGGAAACGACTTGCCGGTGCCTAACCTAACCGTACTCCCTCAAAAGCATCGCACGCTCTGTGGGGCTGAGGTCGCTGAAATGCAGGCCGGAGTTTTTGCGAGAACTTCGTTGTCGGGTTCGGGAACGGGTTCTATCGTAACGCCGGCCAGACGTCGGTGCAAACGTAAACGAAGCGACGGTAGCGACCCCCGATAGATGCCTTCAACGTGCAGCGGCGGTAGCTTTCATTTCGGCTGCTGCTAAATCGTACCGCTAGCCGACAGAAATCACGGAGTCTGCGTTTACGTCACTTTTCATGTCACTCTGTCCTATGACGTCATAAGAGGACGCCGTGGCGTCATAAGAGAGCGCCGAGTTTGAATCGGAGGGCAGGAAAAACTTTTTCAACATCGAATCGGTTTGGTTTTGGTTTATGGGGGTTTAACGTCCCAAAACGACTCAGGCTATGAGAGACGCCATAGTAAAGGCCTGGCTCCGGAAATTTCGACCACCTGGGGTTCTTTAACGTGCACTAACATCGCACAGCACACGGGCCTCTAGAATTTTGCCTCAATCGAAATTCGACCGCCACGGCCGGGATCGAACCCGCGTCTTTTGGGCCAGCAGCCGAGCGCCATAACCACTCAGTCACCGCGGCGGCTTTTCAACTTCGAATCCAAATTTCTTTGAAATAAATGCATCTTTCGCTCCTGGACAAGCGGCAATAAAGCCATGAAATGCCGAACTATCAGATTTTGATAAAAAAAATGATAGAGTTCTCCTCACTGTACCTTTAATTGTTGGAATAAACTTATTTATTTGCGGCATCAAACAAAGCTACCTCGGGTCAACGTTAGTTATGTGGTTTGCGCGCTCTCGGGAGTTTGAGCCGACCGGCAAGCAGCTACGGGTGCTACGCCAGCGGAAGAAAGGGGAGGGAGGGTGGCGTGCAGTGACAGAAGCACTCCTTCCGGGAAGACCAGAGGGGTGCGTCCTCCTGTCGGCTCGGGCTGAACGGACATTAAAGCGCAGCACCGAAAGAAAAGAGCGGACTGCGCATCCGGTTGTCCAAACAGGGGAAACCGAACACCAAGCGTCATTGCGTGAACACTGTGGTGGTGCGCTGCCAACTCCGCTTCGGAAGCGGCACTCGCTGAAGTAAGACGCGGCAACTGCGAAAAGTCTCGACCTCAAAATTTCGACCTCACTGAAAGACGACCTCACTCATCCTCAAACTCACTCGTGAGGTTGAGGTCTGATTTGCTGACCTCACTCAAAATTTCGAGCCGTCGCCGAGCTCACATGTCGACGTGAGAGTGAGGTCATTTTGAGGTGGAAGTCGTCCTCATGAGGTTGCCCACCTCTGGACACAATTCCAGTCTCCGTTATTCCCCTACGATTCAGTTGTGACGGCGCAACCTTGTGTGCAAAATAATGTCCCAGGTCTAGGACACGCTCGAAGGCCTTGCCACTTGTTGCCTTCCCAGTGGCAATCACTGCGTCTCCTTCGTGGTCTTCCTCATCCAGCTCGAAGTCAGTGGCGGGAATTCTTTCTGCCCCTGAGACTCATTCGGTGCTGATAATTCATCCTGCATCTGTGGAGAACGTGTGCCTGAGCACCTCTTTCACCGGAAACAAAATGAGAGGCGCTGACCACTTACAAAAATATATATTAGGCAGTGCATAGACTGTCCATAAACTTTTGTCTATAAAGTCTATAGTATTTATACAGACAAATCCTTAGCACTAGTCTATAGGCAATACAAATCCTATAGACAGTCTATAGACGGTGTATAGATTGATGGCCATGCCCTTTTAGTAGACTTTTGTCTATAGACAGCCTATATACTATAAACAGACAAAAAGTAATATCCATAGGCAGTTAATGGAGTCTATCAGAAGTCTATAGATAGTCCATAGACTGCATTTGTAAGGGACTGATGCGTGCGGGTGATTTCCAGCACACATGCCTCATCACTGAAAGGTAGGAAAAACTCTCAACGAGACCCTTAATGAGCTTCGTATATTTCTCAGCCGGTCACTTGCTGTTTCGATCTCGTTGCATTGCGTTTTCCTTTAGTCAAAAGCAGAGGTGGGCATTTCACCTCAAAAATCTCGACCCCACCTCAACCTCAAAAACAATTTGCCGACCTCAGTCAACCTCATTAGTTGAGGTTGAGGTCTCCTTAGACACCCTCACCTCACTTTTCCTGAGGCCACTGCTGCCCTCACTCAACCTCATCTCAACTTCATATTGTGAGGTTGAGGTCGGCTGCTCGACCTTCGAAAACAAACGAAAAAGAAAACAAAAAAGCGATTAAGATGTTTTTCAGTCAAACAATTCTGAGAATCCTGTGAGACAGGAAAGCCAAAGTGTGATGGTATTATTTAATACGGCGTGTGCAGACACTATTGTTGTGCACGCAATAGGATAAGCATATAAACTGGGATGAACCCTCAGAGAGTATATGGCCTGTGGACAGGGGTGCCCCATACGCGGTTACCACCAGTACGTCGGTGAGTACTTTATATGTGTAAATATTTGGCAACCTGCTTCGTGTATACTTGTTCGTATTGGAAGCTTCTCGCTCATTCACGCACGAACCGGCAATTGACGAACACAGCCTTTCAACACCATCTACCAGAAATTGGGAGGAGGGGGGAGGTATTCACGACACTCTTTTCAGGCTTGAGAGTAGTTACCGAATATAAAGAAACTGGTTGTCCATGTACTTTCCAATGCGATGGTTATGCAGTCGCATATCAGTATATTTCGATTTTCTAGCTCTATTCGGCATAGCGAGAATGCTATTTTCAGTCCTCTGCATGTTGCCTTCGAAAAAACTTAACAAGCTGCGACTGTAGTGCCCCAACAGAGGCACGTTGTATTTATGTCTGTGTAGAAGCGAGCGGCTTCTTTTATTAATGCGAAAGCGTTAGATGGCTCACTTTCAAGGTCATATCCGCAAAAAAGTGTTCGCAAGAAACGGCGCCGTGCCATGTCACGAGCCGACGAGTCACGCGACGAAGATGACGTCACACAATTATCGCTAATTAATAGAAATAGGAAACGCTAAGACTAGTATAATTAGTGGCGACATCCTGTGATTGTGACATCATACCAGGTCACGTGACAGCGATATAATGTGCCATCAAACATAGTCACGCGACGACGCTGTAATTTGACATCACACCTACTCACGTGACAACGATGTAATTTCTCGCCATACCAGGCGCCCAGGCGCCCCCCCATCCACCCCCATTTCAAGATCCATATGGTTCCCGCATTATTACACATGCGCGCATGACGCATTACAAAAAGTGCACACAACCCGGTCCACATTAATGACATTCGTGTTGTCCAGCAGGTAAACGCGCCAGTTCTCATGTGTGACATTCTACAAAGATCATGCAACAACACATGCCTTTTACTCTCGAGATGATGGCGATGATGATGATGCTAACAGTGTATTCCTATGAGCCCGGGGACGTCCGATATACCGCTACCAAATTAAAAGCCACAGTGCCAGAACATTGATTAAATGTTGTACATTACTCAGCAACCGAAGACGATTATTGTGCGGGAAAACAGGAATACCTGTAGCTAATAGTTAAGGATGATGATATTGATGTTCCTGGGAGGTCAAGACCCTCCCCCGTTTCCGCCACTTCCCTCCAGGTGGCGATGGCAATGGTTTCGAAATCCTGGGAATTCTCCGATGACTTGGTGAACCCGCGGCATTTTGAAAGAAAGGGCTAGATTACGTCTTCGAACACTGTGCCGACTATTAAAATCACACGGGTCAAAACAACTGGCCAAGAGTGGGCAGCGTGAACCGCTCCCTCTGTCAAGTGCACCGTGGCTCTCCACTTAAATTTCCCCGCCGCGAATCTTTTTCCTCCCCCCCCCCCCCCCCGAGTGAAAAAACCCGCCTAAGTACTCATACGCCTCAACAGAATTCCGCGTACCTTTTCGTGAACCAGTCTGAGACAAGCTGCTTTAAGCCAATCACTTGTTTTTCTTCAAATCTGAACTAATCAATGGGACGCCAGAATCCTCGACGTTTTTTACCCACGAGCACCGAGCGAGCATTCTGCGAAGCCGTTTAAGGTGAACGATGGGTCTCTGCAAAATAGTTAAAGGAAAGATAACGGGTAGTGCCTGGTCGTCTGCCAGGCAGGCCGCCAACCTAACTGATCCCATAAGAGAAAAGAAAAAAAATAGAATGATTTGAAACATACAAACAAAAATCGCACACTAAAAACAGAAGCGAACAACAGTGTGCCGCATTAAATATCATATTGGAAGGTTTGAAACAGCGACTCAGCAGCACAGCGCGAGCATGTAATTTGTTCCATTCCCTCACATTCATTAAAAAAAAGGAAAAGGAATCAGCTAACACATCACCATACATTCATTATAGTTTTGCATTTTTTCGCCGCTGCAACACAGCTACGCTGGTGCGTTCGCCTCGTGTTGCGGTGTTTCGGCATAATAAGTGAATTTCCGAGAAGGAACAAGAAACCGGAGACCAAAAGAGAGGTTATTCGGAAGGATAAAAAAGTGAAATTATATTTGTATCGGCTTGCATTACGGAACGGAAATATACAGAATTAGTTTGAGATTCGAAAGAGGAAGTCACCGATCAAAAGCTTCGACGGTGTTGTACAGGTTTTTCTGGCTTCGTGCTGTTTTGATCAAAGCAGCAAGTGTCCTTGTTAGGAACCACCTGAATCACATTCTCTCGCCTGTGCCGAGTACTCCAGTTTCTATTAAGTCAGCTTCTAATGTACAGCAGGATCCCCTTAATTCGGCTGCAAGGCAAGAGCCGTGACGTCATCGCCGGCAACGAGCATGAGCAAGAAGCAGTCTTGCTTGGGGCCATCCGCGCTGCGACGAATTTATCGCGTGCTTGTTGGACTGAACTTGTTTGCGGCATCAATCAAAGCTACCACGGGTCAACGTGAGTTACGTGCTTTGCGCGCTCCCGGGAGTTTGAGCCGACCGGCAGGCAGCCGGGTGCTACGCCAGCGGGGCAAGGGGGAGGGACAGTCGTGTGATGTGACAGTAACACTCCTTCCGGGAAGACCAGAGGGGTGGCTCTTCCTGTAGGCTCGGACTGAACGGACATTTTGGCGCAGCACCGGAAGCTAATAGGGAACTGTGGCATCCGGTTGTCCAAACAGGAGAAGCCGAACACCAAGCGTCATTGCATGAACACTGCAATGGTGATGCGCTGCAACTCCGCTTCGGAAGCGGCACTCGTGGTAGTTAGACGTGGCAACTGCAAAAAGTCTCGACCTCGAGATTTCGACCTCACTGAATGACGACCTCACTCAACCTCAAACTCACAAGTGGGGCTGAGGTATGATTTGTTGACCTCACTCACAAAATTTATAGCCGTCGCCGACCTCACCTCAACCTCACCTCACGACGTGAGGTTGAGGTCATTTTTAGGTTGAGGTCGACCTCATGAGGTCGAAACCTCATGAGGTTCCCCACCTCTGGTCGTAGGTTCCTCGACGATGTAAACCGAGCGAAACTTATCCTTTATCAGCGGAATTTATGATCAAAGGAAAGGCGCAGACTTGACGAAGGCCTACAACAGGTTACGCCTAGTGGTTCAAGGAAAGGAAGAAAGCTCGCGTCTCATACCTGTTTACGCATTGTTTGTCGGCTGCTTGTCCAGCGTCGCCTTTAGAATACCCAGCGCGTGTAAGGAAAGAAATCGCTAAACTGGGGGCTGTCTAAATGTTCGCTTTGGAGAGAAGAAAAGCTGTTGAAATAACTGTCCTTTTCTCTGCAGACTACTCACTGTTTCGCATGCAACTGCCGGATCATTTTTTTTTTTCAAAATCGATGTCCTTCGTTTTAGCTCACGCTCTCGCAGAAAGAGTCTGGTAGACTCCACAGGTCCTCGTAGTGAAGTCTTTTATTTCTTTGCTCCTTGTGCTTAGTGCTAGATTTGGCTTGTTCCGACAGTATAAGTGCCGGTTTCGTGTCACTATAAACCAGTTTTTAAAGCTACACGTGTGCTGTCTGTTATCGTTATTTTCGTAAAGTCAGAGCCTTTCTTTCAATCACGAACGAGCTTCAACTCAGCCAGCTTCCTGTGCTGCATCATAATGTAACTTCCGTCTGCAGCATTACAGCCCACCCGCGATAGTGTTTGCTACGAAACATGGAGTCACGTGACCACACATGACCAAGTTTGATAACAAGTTACACTCGGTGAGTTTCTTTACGAGGCGCATGTAAGACCGGCGACATGCAATACGACTACAACAGGAGACAACAGACGCCGCAAATCCCCGAGAAGGCGCCCCCCACCCTCCTCTTCCCCAAATAGTTATCGCTGTGAAACTCGTTAAACACGATGTGGCCGAGTTTGAGTAGATACCAGGCCTGTATACATGCAGCTCTGAGGGCACAAACGCCAGCTCTGGTGACAACTTGGGCAGCGCTCTGGAGTATTTGGGGAGGTCTAAAAACTCTACTGCAGAAAACCGCTTGCTGTAGGAAAAATATTATCTTTCCACGTATCACGTTCACCGGTTCACCCCGCCCCCTTCCATATCACTTCAAAAAGTGTGACTGCAACGCGCGGATGCGTGAAACGCCTATTATTGAGGAAAGCTAATGACATGCTGGACAGAGAACTTAGTGATAGCTGATGATTATGGATTTTTATGGCACAAGCGTTCCTATGGCCAGCGCCATTGCACAAGGTTGTTTCTTCTACTCAAGGTGGGGTCAAAGACCCATTTCCCAACCATTTAACCTTGATTAAGCCGATCACTAGGCCAGGGGAAGCTTCCACCCATTGTATCACCGGTGGGTGCCCAGCGGCACTGGGGATCGAACCCCGCACCTCCCGCATGCGAGGAGGATGCCCAACGACTTGGCCATCGTTTCGGTACTGAACTCAGTGATAGCGTAGTATAGATGCGCTAAAAGCGAAGTTGACTGGGGCGAGCTGTGCCTTTTTACCAAAGCAGAGGCGAAAAAGCATTTTCCGAACAGTATGCAATATAGTGAGAAGTGCAAGATTAACCTTCATGCATAGGAATCAATAAACCATTGTTGACTGTTTGCACTGTTCTACCGTATCGCTCTGTGTCGCCCCGTAGCGCTAAAAAAACCTTTTACGTCAATATGAACGACCAAGTCCAGCAAGATGTCGTACTAAAAATTCTCAAGATTCCGCTACACGTGGCAAGAAATTCAATTCGTTGGCTTTTGGAAGGCCTCCAAACATCAACGTTTCAGTTCTGCGCGGTACTTCGTGAAATACGAGCTGTTATCACTTCGGCGCTCGCGCGATTTGTGACCACAATGATATTTGCGTGGCATTGTTCCGTGTATGTCGATGGCTCTAGGTCGTCGCACTCACGGCGCACTTGAACGGGATGTCAGATATGTGTTGCAACGCCCCGGGACACGCGATCGAGTCACATAATACGAGGAGGAACTTCGCCCGTCGTTTCCTCTCCACTGTCAGAGCCGATAACAATATGACGCTCCCTTTGTCAAAGAGAGTTTGAACTTTGAACGCCGCTATGTTCCGCGTTTCTAGCAGGAAAGTGGCTCTTGTCAGGTGACGATAGAAGCAGAGTTTCGTGTTATGACCTTCGATTGCACTGCTTTTCCATTACGCGGAAAGGAAAACTGAAGTGTTGCCATTTCTCCTTAATGTAGAAACAATGATACCCGAGCACACGAAGGAAGACTATAAGGAGTGGAAACTCCGCCGTCTGCGGCGACCAGAAAAAGTCACAAGCCAGCGGCGCCACTATCATGCTGGCGGCACCTGGCGGCCTGGAAAGAAACTACTGAAATACAACGTCACGGCGTGCCATAGAGTTTCTTACTATTAACTAGAGGGAAAGCTGGCGCCCCGCCTATGGGAGTTTGCATGGAGCTTCCTCGAAGCCACCTGTACCACCATGGGCGCTCTAAGCATCATGGGGCGGAGAGCTACCGACTGCAGAACTACAAATCGCTACTATGGCTTTTGCACACTACTTTTACGCCGAAGTCGTCTGCGCGCCGTGGATACGGAATGGGACATCTCTGTAACGCCACTCTATGTCCCTGAAAAAAACCTAATGTCCTGCACCAAGTAGCTCATCGCCCCATGATGCTTTGCGCGCCCATGGAGGTACAGGTGCAGTGCCGCCAGCTTGCCCTCTAGTTAATAGTAAGAAACTCTATGCAGCGTGCCCGCTGAAGCAAACACCCGTTTCGTCTGCTTGTCTGCTTTGAGCGCGCGCCGCCGGAGCCGCCTGCCAGGGCGCTGCATTATTTATTTATTTTTTTCTGATGCTTCTACGAGGCGCCGCAAGGCGCCGCCACTGCATGCGCCCCCGTCGGCGCATACAATTGTGACTTATCTGGTCGCCTGCGCTCGCTCGCGCTGACGGGAGTTTCACCTCCTGTATAGTCTCGCTCCGTGCCAGAGCACAATTGTCTACAAAGCGAGACGAAAAAAATAACGAATCGTGACGGTAAAGCAAAACATAATTGAAAACGTAAATGAAAATTGCTTTTGCACACAGCGGTGTAGAGTCATGTCGAAATTGGACGAAAGCTTTCAATCTTCAGGTGTGTTATCCTAGTCGCCCTTATAACAAAAAAATAGCCTCAAAGTTTGAAGTGTTTCGCGGGCGACGAGAACTAGTCGTATCGAAAGAAACGAAAGCAGAATCGAGACGGGTGGCCAGAGATGTTTGAAGGGCGCAGATAAAAGGTTGTTCGCCTATATGCATACGATGTACCTGTGCCCAGAATCGTGATCAGGCAAGCTTTATTAGATAAGGCCGGAACACTGGCTGATGAAAGATGCCTTTGTACTACCACCACTATTTTCATTTCATCAGCTGCTAGTGGATATACCTTCATCAATAGGACTGAAAGGCGCTGAGCGCGGCTGTTAAAAAAGCAGGATCTGCTGAGCGAGTTTTTGCATGAGAAATCAGGCAATATGTCGCAGTAAACGGAAAGGCGCATCGACCGGGCACCTCGCCATTGTAATGCATAAAATCACAATGTTCAGAAAGGTCATCAATGAGGAATTTAAACTTGTTTGCGTTGTTTTTCGCAAGTGTAGTTTGGTTTGGTTTATGGGGGTTTGCCTTCTCCAATCGACTCAGGCTATGAGGGACGCTGTAGAGAGGGGCTCCGGAAATTTCGACTACCTGGAGTTTTTTAACGTGCAATAACATGTTGCACAGTACACGGGCCTCTAGAATTTCGCCTCCATCGAAATTCGACCGCCACGGCCGGGATCGAACCAGCGTCTTTCGGGTCAGCAGCCGATCGCCATACCCACTGAGCCACCCTGGCGGCGCAGGTGTAGAGTTTTCAAAATACAGGATAAGAGACAATTAGATAACGCACTCATGGTTTTACTCCCTAGACTGTCTACACCACGCTAACAAAGGTTGCAGTAGTCACTACGCCTTCATTTCAGCGCTTTCAATTTTTGCCGTTCAAAAAAATACATCGTGACTTCGATGACTGAAAAGGTTACCCTGCTCCATACATCGACATTATTGCCACGACAGCAGCTGCGTAAGGCGCTTTTACTGAGGCAAACGGCGTGGTCGTCGACATCGAGGCACCGTGTGTGTGACGTAAAAGTAGTCCGCCTCTGTTACGTTTCGGCTACGACGCGCGGTATAGCCGGCGCGGATGCAACGGACGCCGGGGCTTTGTTCAAAGCGGCGGTCATTTGGACCCGTTCAGTGCTGCCGTAACGCCTCCCGCCAAGCGCGTCCAGGCAGGTTTCAATGCCACGTGTCGTCGTGTGTGCGTGTGTGTGTGTGCATGTTGGTGCCCACGCTTGTCAAAGCGCGGCAGCCGGGGAGAGGAGCTCCCCAACTGGGAGGCGAGGAGGTCTGACCGGCGCCGGCCCGGCGGACGCGCACGTCACGTCTGAACATGTCTGAGCGTCGCCGTATCGGGCGCCTCATCCCAAGCCGTTCCTTCTTGCCCTCGACTCCGTGGGTATAAAAGCAGCTGCTCCGGACGCCAAAGAGAGACTTCGATTAACGTGGTCGCCCTGACCGGCTGCTCTTTTGCGATGCCAGAATAAACAAGTTGTTCTGTTGCCAGTCGACTCATCCTTTGCCAGGACCTTCGGATGTTTCCAGCTGTGCCCCAAGCCGCCAGGCCAACGCTACCCTTGGGGCTTGCAACCCATTTGCAACACCTCCAATACCGGGGTCATGCTCTTCGAAGCAGGCCGTAGGCCCTTGTTCTCTGTCCAGCGACGTGGCGCCAACATGTGTGCCGTCTTCTGACTTCACATAGAATCCATATTCAGTAGTAGTGGCCCATCGCATCACTAAGATAGCATCATCCCCGGAACAGCCAATGATGGTTGTGGAAGGCTATGTGCGGAGTGCATCGATTAAGGAATGATAAGAGGTGGCCTCTATTATGACCCCCACTTTTCCCTGACATGCATACATATCTTTTTTATCTGTGGGGAAATTCAGAGCAGAATGTGAACTCCAACTATCCACATACCCTGCTTGAATTCAAGAAAAACATCGCAATCGCGAGTTTAGTTAGTTTAGTTTATTGGTGTTTAACGTCCCAAAGCGGCTCAGGCTATGAGGGACGCCGTAGTGATGGGCTCCGGAAATTTCGACCGCGTGGGGTTCTTTAACGTACACCGACATCGGACAGTATACACGGGCCTCTAGAATTTCGCCTCCCCCGAAATTCGACCACCGCGGCCGGGATCGAACTCGCGTCTTTCGGGTCAGCAGCCAAGCGCCATAACCACTAAGATCCGGAGCATTACTATTGAACAGCTACAAAAAGTATCAGCCAACACGTTGCTACTTGCCCAAGAGTGCAAGGATGTGAACAGCAAATATTGTCAAAATCTTTCACAGTGCGTAAGTGAAGCGAAACAATCTGCTTGCACGCATTTTTTGTCACACTGTCCGCCCAGGCTAGTTTTCCTTTGACTGGCCTGTGGCTTGAGATAACTGAAATCCCATGCAGGTGATGAAGTGTCCCGAAGATTACTGTCCAGGCGGGCTTAAATGCAAGGGTACATATGGAACGTGTGCGGGACTCTAGAAAACGCAGTGTCCGGGCACACGAAGGCTTCCTGATACACTTGTTGGTTCATTTTAACGTAGAAGAGTTGTTTTTTACCGCTGCGTTACAGCGCAGAGTAAGACAACCGGCAATGCATTGCTCGGTGTCGTCCGGTAGCGCTAAAAATAGCTATATCTGCTCATGCGGTCCCAGTGAGCCACACAATGGGCGGCTTCAAGGATGAGAGATCCCGATTGAAGGTACGGCTACCCTACCACCTCCTCCTGCCGAGAGAAAACAGTCTTAATTTCGGACTAATTATGCTCTAAACACTTTTATGCTCTAAACAAATGCAAAGTGTAACAAAGCAGTTCACGATCCTGTTGACCCTCAGTCGTTGGCAGAATAAACAGATTTGTCATGAGCGTGCGTGTCCGTATTTCTGCGAGCCTACCCACTGAGCGCAATTCACAGCAACCTGTATCAATAGATTTGTATACCGTGTTTTCAGGACTATAATCGACCGACTATTCACGTTCAGAAGCTGAAATTTCACGTTGTGCGGACTATCTATGGGTGCGGACTATATAAGATTTACTTTTTTAACATTGTGTGGCAAAGTAAAATAAGCCAAGCGCGGCAGTCGAAGTGAAAAATACGCGGCCCTACTGCGCCTGTAACATATTACCTCGCTATATCACATAACCAAATCATCCTCCAGTTTGCAATCAGCTTCGATATGCAAGCGAATGCTGCTAGAGGTGGCCGCTTTTCTATCAGAGCTTGGATTTGTGAGCATAATTGCAACATCTGAATGAATAACGCCGGGAGCGGAGAAGTAACGCCCCGTATATGGCTGTCGTAGAAGGTATGCGAGAAGCTAATCAACGGCTTCATGAAAGCCGAAACTGCTGCAACAGGGGTGTCGGATTCTGACGGCGATGACGCGGCTGGCGAGGCTTTGAGGAATCTGATTTATTTCACTTATTTTATTCCGACGTCCCCGTGGAAAGTGATCTTGACGGGTTTTAGGCCTCGATCTATGCGGTCTTTGAAAGTCCCCGAATTTTACTGCTTGACGAGATTAAATTTTTGCTTATACCCATTCTGTATACTGCTTGCTGACAATCTAAAAAAGCCTATATTCAGCTAAATTCGTCCGTTGGGACGAATTTTCGCCGGCTGCAGACTATCTAAGCAAGAACTATTTACTTTAGCCGAAATTAGCCCCTGCGCACTACACATCGGGTGCGGATGATAGTCCGGAAAATACGGTATGTAAAAAATGCCCATACAGAGATCTCGCAATTAAAGATGTCAAGCTATTTTCTCTAGCAGCGCACAAGAAAGCACTTCAACGTCTATTTCTTCTCAACGCCCGGCGCAGGGCCCCAAGTGGAAATGGCATTCTCATACTGAGCCCAAGATGGCAGTCTCAATTTGAAATCCAAGAGTGGTCGTGTCCGAGATTTCGGTGATCATTAAAGGCAGACTGATAACAAAGTGAAGTTGGCGTGTAATGATGCAGTGCCGCATTTTTAGAACAAAGACGGAAGTTTCAACTAAAAAGAAACTTTTATGCGCTACAAAACACACAAAAAAAAACGGAATACAGTTGCTGCCATTAAGGCCGATTTCTGAAGAAAGCTGCGCTGCATCAATGCAGTTTTTGTTGCGGATCTCAAAAGCTATGCTACATAGCTATTCACTTCGTGACGATGATCACGGACTCTATTTCTGTGTGTACTTTACGATTCTGAATCGAGCGCGGTGAAAATTTTTAAGGGTAGTTTCATAAGCAAAGCAGAAACGCGTCTTTTGCTTCCAGGTGAACTTCATCATATCCAGATAAAGCCCCATAATCGATTTTTAGGAATAACGAGCATTGCGCGGAGTTGTCATCGAAGTCTCTTAGTGTTCCAGGTGGTCACTATTAATGCGGATTCCTTCACAGGGCCCTGCATGTTTCATGCCACTGCCTCGTTTTAGGCATTAAAATAATCCGTTATTTGGCTTACCTTTTTTCTTGGATACGCCCGTTTTCAACACAGAAACACTAGCTTCATCTACCAAATTATCATATACATAAAATTTGTACCGCGGAAGTTCGGAAAAAAGAGTAAAAATGATAAACAGCCGTGTATATTATAACAAGTATTAGTATTGCTTTACATACCGGGCATGGTTTTCACTGTTCTCTGCGTGATCTCCTCTGTAGGCGAAGTTAGGAGACCGCCTTAGAGATGCGGTCGGGAAAGTGCAGTCGAGGTATATACGGCACAAAACACGCTAACGCTTTAGTTTTTCATCACTGGCCTGCCCTCAGCCATTTCGAGAATAAAGTTTCAATCCAGTCCAAACAAGTGCGGAGGAGAGCACGACCAAAGAGTCGGCGCATTGAGAGTTACGAAGTTCCAAGATCTTTGGACGCATATTATTGTGCGAACCACAGATTACAATAGCAGCAAAAACCAGTAGTGTACCTTGAGCAAATTTACGCACCCTTTTACTACCTGGATTCAAAAGGAGTTTCTTCAAATTGCTAAGAGAAGTGCATGCCACCAAGAGGTTCTTTAAAGAATATTCATGTAGAAAGAATATCTCGAAAGTAGAATGGCAGCAACGTGCAATATTCGAGTTAAGCTAGCGTATTCGGGCAAATAGTCATTCATACATACGCGCTATGTAACGAGACCTGAAGATGCTTCCAGTCAGCAATGGAGGGCTCCGTCAGATTTGCTTGGGCGCAGTTGGGCTCGACTGCTTATTGAGCGCTGGCGGCGTTCCAGATTCGTCCCTGAGCACGTTTACTAAAGATTACCTCGTCAGCTGCGTTGTGTTGACGATAAGAAAGCTCGACAGGAAATCCAGAAAAAAAGGTCTTTGCGGATGTATCGTTAACGACGTCGTTGACTCCACGAAACCAGAGGCGAGTAGGGTCGCGTCGCTTGCTTAAGCGAACGTCGCATAAAACGTATGTGTTGCAAGCAAATGATTGAACGACTGAACTAATAAATGAAGGAAAAAGGGTAAGAGTAATGTGAGAAATGATGGAACGAATAAACGAAGAAAAAAAGAAACGGATGGAGTTCCTCCCATATCCAGATCTGTCATTCCGTCAGCTGAATAAGCGAAATCATGAGAACTGCGCACACGACAACGTTATGAATGGCTGTTGACCGTCTGGCAGTTGTTCTGTCGGCACTACGATTCACGATACTGATAAGAGGTCTTTAACGTGCACTGACAGCGTGTGCTGTGCGATGTCAGTGCACGTTAAAGATCCCCAGGTGGTCGAAATTATTCCGGAGCCCTCCACTACGGCACCTATTCTTCCTTTCTTCTTTCACTCCCTCCTTTATCCCTTCCCTAACGGCGCGGTTCAGGTGTCCAACAATATATGAGACAGATACTGCGCCATTTACTTTCCCCCCAAAACCAATTATTATTATTATAAGAGGTCTGCCAGAGTAATGATCTTCAGCGGTGCGCGACTTGTGCTGTGTTCGGTTTAGTGGCGCATAAGCAGCTAAGCCTATCGTGCTCCACACTCAGATGCGCAAGGTGTGTTAGAGTTCCTCGGCAGCACAACTTAAATGCGATTGCATGCTGATTTACAGCGTATAATGCTCCAAAACCACGAACAATGTTAAACTGCGCGACACGCTTTGTCAGCAGTCCATGACGCAGCTTCTTCTTGGAGACTCTGGAGCTGACGTGGCTGCTAGGAAAGTCTCTAACAACGTGACTTCATGAACTGCGTTGCTACGATGTTATACACGTCATGTCCTGAAATCTATCCTCTACATGTGAACGAAAGGAATGCAAATTCCACAAGTTACGAACTCTGTAACATTGCAGTTCAGGAGACCAAGCTGCCGGGCTAGTTGGTGATGCATGTTGTAAACTAGGAAGCGCAAAATACCGTACGACGGACAGAGTAAGGGACACAAAAAACATTGATCCATTAGTCCGGTTAACTGTTGCACTGTCGCTGCACCAAAGCTTAGAAAAAATCTCTTCACCGCTTCAATATGTACAAAGTACATTTTGCATAAAATTGGCCATTCGGAGTTCACCATTAGCGCCTTGAATGTGCAGAACTTCGGGACACTGGTTATGTGTGCTGCGATGACGCTGATAAAGGGCCGTTCACTGTTTAAAAAAAAACACTTCTAAGCTCATGGTTTTATACAGAAACGAGCAATCTGCACCCAAAACGTATGCGAAGACACAGCGCATCGTTAGACGCTACTAGGCTCCCTTCATTTTCGCTCCCTCAGTAATACACCGGCAAATGGCTCTATATCTTTTTTCTTCTTACAACTGGGATTCCGCTTCATTCAGCAACGTTTTTCAGTTGTTTACTGTTTTTTTTTCGAAACGAAACAATTCTATTCCCATCTTACAGGTACAGATGGAGCGGTTGCAGAAAAAAGCCGCCCCTAGACTTCTCGACATACGTTGCCAAGATATATCTTATAAACTACACCTGTGAAAATCTTGTTAGTACCGCTGGTTTCCAGAGTGGCGCTTTTTAGCTATTTCAGTTTGTGTGCTGCATTATATATTCTTTATATTACGGCCTAATGCATAAGCTGTGCACTTGTGTCTGTCTCTGTGGTTAGGCGTAGGCACCGGTCTCTCGTTACAGAGTATAACGTGAATGAAACACGATAAAAGCAGGAAGGTGGGAATAGTAAACGAACAAATGGAAAATCAAATGAAGGAGAAAAGTAAACAAATGCATGAAAAAGAAAAAAAATCCAGATGTCTGAGATTTTTCTCTTTTGTATTTCCGTAGCAAGAATGCACTGCAAGCGGCTCCTCTACACTTATACTTGCGAACTGAATCACTAGAGCTGCTCGTTTGATAGACAGCAGTTAAGGCCGATCGGCGGCAGATAAGGAGCGGCTTCTTAAGACACTAATATTTTTAATGCTCTAAAGGGTGCACCAAAAGTGGCCGAAGGTATAGAAAATTTCGACAGCTGTGAACCAAGATGAAGATGATTATGGGATAGGAGCTTAGGACTAATCCAACCAAAGAACAGTATTATCTCCCCTTTCACTGCGTTTCATGACGAGATAGACGACTTTATAATTACGCCTTAAGCATTTACGATCGCGTGAGTATGACAGAAATCCGCAGATCAGAAATGAAAGTTTGGTTTATGAAGGCTTAACGAACGTCCCAAAGCGACTCAGGATATCAGGGACGCAGTGGCGCAGGGCTGTGGATAATTTCGACCACCTGGGGTTCATTAACGTGCACTGACATCTGACAGCACACAGGCCTCTAGCATTTCCCCTCCATTTAAATTCGACCTCCGCGGCCGGGATCGAACCCGCATCTTTCGGGTCAGCAGCCGAGCGCCATGACTACTATATTTAACAGCGAATAGTTTATGTACCTTACGTGTCTTCTTTGTTTATTAAATATGCTTTATACTAACCCACCCCTTATATAACACCCCCAATCCCGGGGGCCTTTAAGATAATAAAGTGAAGTGAACCACCGCGGCGGCTCAAGAAATGAAAGTTTTTCTACATAAGCTGCCCACCTAAGCAAAAAAGTAAGGTTCATGAGGTAATGACCCTGTATGCTACCTTGAAGCGGCTTGCTTGTGCTATTAGCTAGGCGACAACTCTAGCCACACCTGTAACATAACAGAGAATGTTTACGACATTTCAACCAATGAGAAAGCACGGAATTGTGCTACATAGAAGACAACGATGAGCGGGCTGTGCCGCGGGACGCAGCGCTCTCGCTAGGCCAACTGCGAACAGACAAACAAAGAGACAAGGAACGATTTTTCTCGGGGTTGGTACCCATCGGATTAGTGCCTACGCCAAAAAAAAAGGGGGGGGGGGCGCTTGTTTCTGCTCCAAGAGATACCCGCGTCTTGTGCCTGGTTTCTTCGAACTGGACTACGTCCACACAGTGTCCAAAACAGCGGACTAGTGAGCTTTTGATGAAGTGCACCCCGCATGTATGTGGTTGGGCGTAATTAAGAAACCTAGTTTTGGATCTCCAGTTCGTGTTTATCCGTCAACTCGGTCTTCTGTCTTCGTGCAAATTACAGAGTGAATGCTTGGTATGAAATTATGCACCTCACGCTGGAGAACGCTCGCACCTTCTTCTGGCTGCCCTGGAATACCGAGGCTACAGCGAAAAGACCGCTTGCAAAAGTGGCGACGTTCCACACCGACGTCGGCACCTCGCAGAGTCCCACTTCATTCTGCTTGTATGCTCTCGAAGGTTGTTCTTTTTTTTTTAGGCGGGGGGGGGGGCACTGTCCGCGTAACTGTGAGAATGCGACATTGCACCCATCGCACGGACAAGGCACAGTTTCGCACGTTGCTGGGAGGTGCAACTATAAGGGCCCTCCTGGGAAAACAAGAAAGTACACAGCGCGCACGCAAGCAATTCCTGGGCCCCACGCATGTACCTTTCTTCTCCAACATTTCGGCGGGAATCAGAGCGTTTCACACATCTTTGTTCTCGCGCGCGCGTAGTACACACAAGCGCGCATCATAGCCGACCCCCCCCCCCCCCCCCTCCCCCTCTCCGCCTCTCGTGCCCTCGAAAGGCGTAAATTGCGCTCGCGATGAACGGGAACACGGGCTTTTTGTCCGTCCTCCGCGCCGCTGCGGCCGCCATTTTTGACGCTACACAGGTGAACTGCGCTTGTGTACCGGATTTTTTCGTGTATAGCCGCAGTTCCACTTTTACTAAGCGCGCAAACGGGACACTGCGGAGGGCAGTTTGAACATTGTGGTTTGTGCTTTATGCTGTCGCTCAAAGCCTATCTTTTTCTATTCCTAATGTTGTCGTATGTGTCAAAACCATACAGTGCGTTACTTGTTCATAGCACACAAGTTTATCGGTTCATACTTCCCGGGCAAACAATTACCTCTAAAAATCCGCTCAACTCTTAGGCATATTCTGTTTCAACATAGAGTCTATCAAGCTCGACTGATATTCGTGGGTTAAGTAATCATGCCTGGCTGCTCGTTAAGTAACAAAAATTGGTGAATAAACGTCTATAAGTGCGCTTACTTCAACTGGTTCAAAAACATGAACTGTTGTTGTTCATGTTCCGTTTCTTATCTTGTGCTGCAAAGGAAACCCAACAGTTATTCACATGCCTCCCACACATTCTGCCTGCATATCCTGTTGCTTAATAATAATAATAATAATGATGATGATAATAATAATAATAATAATAATAATAATAATAATAATATTTGGTCTTTGGCGAAAGGAAATGGCGCAGTATCTGCTTCATATATCGGCGGACACTTGACCCGCGCCGTAAGAGAAGGGAGGGAGGAGGGAGTGAAAGAAGAGAGGAAAAAAGAGGTGTCATGGCGGAGGGCTCCGGTAATTTCGACCACCTGGGGATCTTTAACGTGCACTGACATCCACAGCACACGGGCGCCTTAGCGTTTTGCCTCCATAAAAACGCAGCCGCCGTGGTCGGGTTCGAACCCGGAAACTCCAGATCAGTAGCCGAGCGCCCTAACCACTGACTCACCGCGGCGGGGTCCTGTTGCTTCCAGAAATAACAAAAAAAAAACAGTTCAAGTCAGCTCGGCGGTGCCCCGTCGTCGTCCGTGTCATAAGTCGCGCTTTGTTGTATCCCAAAGTGACTCAGGCTATGAGGGACGCCGTAGTGAAGGGCTCCGGACATTTCGACCACCTGGGGTTCTCTAACGTGCACTGACATCGTACAGTACACGGGCCTCTAGAATTTCGCCTTCATCGAAATTCGACCGCCGCGGCCGGGATCGAACCCGCGTCTTTCGGGTCAGCAGCCGAGCGCCATAAACCACTGAGCCGCCACGGCGACCAATTAGAACATCATATAGACAAAATTTGGACTCTGTAACGTTCATGACACCGCATAATATCCTGCGTTTTCACGAGGTATACAAACAGAAAATAGATCTGTGTACATAGTTTCTGAAGTAGAAAGCAACTACAGTAGATTTGCTGTTAATTATTTGAATAGAAACATTGGTCGCAGTTTGCGTAGGGACGTTGATTGTTGTAGACAAACTACGCACAAAATATGCTAAACAGACACTTAGCTACCGAATCATGAAATTATGCAACAATTACCCGATATCCTCGAGATCACTAGAACATGTGGAAACATGCGAACTTTCAAACGCACAGTACAATCCGTTTTTTCACTTAAAAAAATAAACATATGGTGACTAACGCAGATATGTAGTTGCAACGGTATTGTGTTGGAATTTCTTTATTTGTGTACAAAGTATTTTTGTACGATGACCATAGTTGTACCCAGCTGTATAGGCAGCGGCTGCATGTACTCTGTGCCCGCTCCTGTTGCGCTCAGGGCCTGGTCAGGAGAATAATTTGTCATTTTGTCCTGCCACAGAGGCAGTACCATGTATTGTCAATGCAATAAATAAATAAATAAATAAATAAATAAATAAATAAATAAATAAATATTGAATATGACATTTTAGAGTAGAATTATTGCCCCATGTAGGCAGTGCTTGTGCGCAATCATGTTCGAAATATAAAGTGCACAGTCACTAGAACCATTCTACTGGACAGGGCGATGTCGCCCCATGGTTTCTTCGCTCAGTTGAGCGTGACTTGCGGAATTTAGAAGATCCAAGAGGGAGTTTAATACATAGAAAATTAAAACACAGAGTGCAGTGTCTTAAGTGACACTGAAACTGTCAGCGTGGCTGATAGGGCTATAGTTGGTAATTCAGTACTGCTAGGAATACAACGCAGTGAGACTTAAGACACGGGCGAAGAGAATTAAGTAGGGACAGCACAGCTCTGACTTCAACTGGCTCAATGAGTGGTGCTGTTACTGTTGACTTTGTTATCTTGTGTTGCATAGCAAGCCCAGCAGTTGTTCACGTGCCCCTCAACCCATTCCGCCTGCATATGCTGCTGCTTCCAGAAAAAAAAAAAACAATTTAGGTCAGTGCGGTGATGCCCCGTCTTTTCTTCGTCCGTGTGAAGAGTTATGATTTCGTTGTATTCTTAGCTGCGCTGAAGCTGTACTGATTCATCATTACTTTTTTTTTCATTAGTGCCGCTGACCAGCGATGTAGGAGTTGTGATAAAACTAAGAAAAGAAGGCGGGAAAGCAAAAATAGGAGGATCTGGGCTGGTGTAGAATAAAAAAATTCTCGAATTTGGTTCCCACTTTCTAACTTCGTGCTGATTATCGCATGCCCTGAGCGTGGGCCGACCGTGTTGTCGTGAAAAAATCAACTAAACTCATTTTATTCACGGTGTTGTCGTATGCGTGAAACAGTCCAGTGCTTTACTTGTTCACAGCATACAAGTTTCTCGAGTCATACTCCTGAGGCACACAAACACCTCTAAAAATCCGCTCAACTCTTACGCCCATTACGTTTAAACATAGCCTATCAAGCTCGACTGATATTCGTGGGGTAAGTAATTATGCTAGGTTGCTCGTTAAGTTGCAAAAATTGCTGAATAAACATTTATTAGTGGCAGAGCCAATGTTTAAATCGAGGTATGAAATTAAGAATACAACACACGCGATTATCACAACCGTCTAAAGCGAGATTTGGCGACAGCTGTGTTGACGTGTTGTCCCTCATCAGCGCTGACGTTTACACTCGCATGAACTGACCCCATTTTAAAAGATGTCAGTAATTTGCAGGCGCACACTGGATGTGTGCTAGATTTCAGATGTCTATAGAAAAACTACCTGCCTTTCTCGACATTAACAGAATACTAGTTTTCTTCGAATCAAAGCTTTGGTTTTTAACATGCGCTCAGAATTTCATAGGAAATGAGTTAGCAAAATCAGCGAAATCGAGGTAAAATACCATCAGCTCTAAAATAGCAAAACAAAGGTGCTCATGTAACAGCTGAAAAATTTATTTTGCCCGTACCAATCTCCATATGGCTGGGGAGGAGGAGGGGGGTGGCTTCGGTGAAAGTTTCCTCCCGCCCCCTACTTTGCTTTTATCCAAGCTTCAACAAGTGCACCTTTAAAAAAGTGCACGATGGCAAGAGTGAGACTGCGTCACCTCAAGAGCCTAAGGGGGCAGAAAGGCTCCGGGCATCGATGGCTGCTCCGTGTACTCGAATTGTAGCCGTTGCAGCTTGTGATGCCGCGGGTTCGAGCGCACATGCGGAAAAACTGAAGAAATCTAAGTACGTTAATTCCGGAATCTGTCAGGAGAAATACTGCAAACGCCCCCCCCCCCCCCCCTGTTCCCATGCTACGCTGAACTTACGTGATCAACATGCAATCGTGATCGGATTATACTAGAGAAACTACGGCACCTCGTGCTACTCTGCGCGCGCCGCACGAAGTCTGGGAAGAAAAAAGGCACCGGGCAGGGCTCGCGGTAATTTACACACGGCCAAACGAGGCAAACGCGGCCGACATTCCGAGCCGAAGAGTGCATTACCAGCGGTAGTGCACACAGGCAGTATAGAATGAACGTTACGCCGAATACCTTTCCGGTTCGATTCCTTCCACGAGGGGAAGACACAATTTATGCAAACACTTTGCATTTTAAGGACAGGCGAAAGGGAATAGTGGTAGCAGTTTTTATTTATTTACCTACATGAGAAGTAAAGGAGTGTTCTCCTTTTAGCAGATTTAAAGAAACCATTTGTAATGGCGGTAGAAATTTGTAATGGCGCTTGTAGAGAACACCAGCTTGTAAAGTGAAGGTGTGGAGCCCGCGACGAAAAACAGGCGGGATGCGAGCGTCGACGCCTTCGGGGTAATCGAGGAGCGGCGCGAACTCCGAGTCCGCGCGCTGAAGCTGTGTTATTTGGGTGGTATCAATGAAGAGATGAATGGGTGGTACTAATGAAGAGATGGAACGAGATGAAGAGGAAACGAATCACCCAGGAAACAGACGAACAGCGCGCCGAACGACTGGCTAAACGCCGCTGTGAATATGCCGCTCCGAGACAGGCACGTTTAAAGTCCGGTGTCCCGACCGCTTGCAGCAGCGACAGCAGCCGGAGGAGAGACCTGAGTACTGCTTCACTGAAGACGGCCCGTGATGAACGATGGAATGCGACCAAGAGACTTCAGCGGCAGGCTCAAGAAACCGAAGAACAACGTGCCGATAGCCTAGAGAATAGGCGTAAGACTGACGCGACCCCTTATATCCTTTGATAGCCTCGGTGTTGAAATCAAACATGGACCTACAGGTCATACTGGACGTTTATGCCTGTGCTTCATACGTTGTGGCATATGTGAACAAGGCCAACCGGGGAGTTTCACACTTGCTTTCGCTTCGCATATCCTGGCATAGCCGAGCTAAGCCACTGCCATTTTTTGTTGCGAACCGACCCCAGGAAAAGCAGGGAAGGTGGTGAAAGGGCGAAAAGAAAAAAGCTTGAAAAATATAACTGGCGTAAAGACGTGCCACTCGTGTGACGCTCCTCCCGGTCATTTTTGCTCACAGCGCACCAAAGACGGGACGAAAGACGAAGGTATGACACGAACAAGCGCTGACTATCTCTTCACTACATTCGTCTTTCATCCGGTCTTTGTTGCGCTGTGGGCAAAAATGAACACGTACCAACTCACCCAGATTTCTGCTTTACTCAATGTTCCTGTCGGTTAAAAAATACGTCTTCTTGGGCGAGTTAGTCACAATTCATCTTAGGTACTAGGCGCGAACAGAGACAGACACAAGGAAGGATACGCGACAAAGCTGTCTTAGACGCAAGGACCACAATCAGATCAAGATCGATATGCAAGTGCGCTGGTTAAAAATTTCTTTTCAGTCTTATTCAAAGATACGGATGAATCACTGACGCACATGCTTCCTTTCTCTCTGCTCTGCCTCGCAAGTCATGTTTGGTGCAAAAATATAAAGCCTCAAAAAGCTTTCAAAATCTGAAAATAGTGGCTGTATAGAATAGTCCAATCGAACAGGTTAGAAAAAAAAGCAACCAGCTGATGCAAACACTTGAATTAATCATTTCAACTTCTTCGCTCTCTGCAGGTTCATTTCATTTCATTTATTTTTTCCCTTAAAGGCCCGAAGGCATTACATAAGGGGGGAGCAAAATCAAGGTCAAAATAGAAAGAATAAATTGAGAAAAGAGAATAACAAAACAAAAAAGAGTAACAGTTAAATGATCTTGTCACGCGCATAAAATGCAAAGTAAAATTCACGGGTTTCAAACACAAGAATATTATATATATATATATATATATATATATATATATAATATATATATATTATATATATATATATATATATATATATATATATATATATATATATATATATATATATATATATATATATATGTATGAAACACTCAATTAATACAAAAGAAAAATATAGTGAAAACGTTATCACACAGAAAAAAAGTAAAAATAAGGAAAAATAATCAGCTGCTCAAAGTGCCGAATTGAATATGGCAGGAACCTTTTGCCCTCATGAAGAATGGTCGTTTAGTTTACCCTGAAATGATTTGCGGTTAGTGCATGATGCGATGGTATTTGGCAGGCCATTCCATAGTGCTATCGCGTCCGGAAAAAATGATGACTTTAGAGCTAAGGTGCGACAGTTGATACGTGCGATGCTATGGTCCTGGCTTAGGCGTTCACTGCTCGTTGTCTCCGCTTGAGGATTCACGTCGACTAATTCACCAAATAGTTCACCGCCACCTTCTCCATCGCATTTTCCCCCTGCCCCAGCTGGAGCTCCCCCGCCTCCCTTCCCGTCGCGGGAAGAGAAGTACCCTGAGGTGCTCTCGCCCCCAGGTTCGCCGACTGCGCCTCGGCCAGGCCCACTTCTACAAAAGCCTCCCCGGCTCCAGCACGTCCCTCGCCTCGTCCAGCAAACCCTCAACGTCCGCCATTGAGGCCATCTGGAAGTGGGAGCCCCGGGTGCGCAGGGTATGCAAATGTGCCATCTAAACCTTCATCGCGGCTTGCATCTCCTTGGCGGCCTGGATCTCCTTCGCTGCCTGCATCGCCTCCCCGTCCTGGATCGCCCCAGCGTCCTGTCCAGAGGCCTCAAGGCCAGCCAAGTATACCGCCGAGCCAGTTTCAGAAACCATATGTATACAGACCACTGAGATGAAATCGTCGCGCACTGCCATTTCCACACGAAATTTTACACATTTTATGGTTGCTTTCACATTCTAATAAAAGCGCCTGAGAGCTTCTGAAAAGCTGTTTCGGGGTATATTGATTCCCGGTCCATTCCATGTTATTCTCAACGCACCTTGAAAATTTGTCAATACAAGCGCAGTACTGTTCCGGCAATCTGCAGCTGCACGTTCGCCGTAAAGGAGGCTAATCCATTATCCACATTCCGCAGATTTTTTCCTCATCGACGCTCGAGGGAGACGCCTGCAGCAATTATATTCTACGTGGTTGAGTAATAAAAAAGGAGATTCCGGTCAAGGTAGGCTATAACGCAGACGCGCTCTCTCGCTAACCAGATCCGTGCTGTAACTTTAGCTAGAACATAGAATTCTGCCGATTACTGCAACTTGCTAGCTTTTTAGGCAGGCTGAATCGAGCGAAGTACCTATATCCTGGCGAAGTGCATGCTGTTATGGGCCGGGTAGCAGCATTCCACCGCTGCCACCAGTTGCTATAAGTCGGGTAGCATGGCCGGTTGTTTTGGTGCAGGGTAGCGTTGTTTGGCTGGAGAAGGGATGAGGAAGGATTGGAAGCTTGACATTTGGGGCAACGGAAACACAAACAGGTTTACTGGCACTTAGGAAAGCTTATTTACATGTTTTACGAGGAAAACAGAGAGAGCAAACAGTCAAGAATTAAGAGTCCATAGCGTCGAGCGACTGGATCAGCCTTGTCGTCTGGGCCCTCTCGCCTAGGCCCACAGCCATCGTTCGTACTCAAGACGCTCGTTAAATACACTCAGGCACCACACGAGACACAGATCGGAAGTGTCGCCGCACATAGCCCGCAGAGCCCTGTGGGAATGGGCGAGGAGGATACGGAGGTCCGCTGCCACTTCATCCGAAGCTGTCAGTCACTGTTAATTCCGGGAAGGTGCCGTTGACCGCTTTCCCCTTCGACTGTACACCGTCGGTCACGCCTCGCGAGAAACTGCAAAGGGAAGGTCATCTTTTTTTTTCGCAGGGGTCCTCGTCTGGTTAATGTTCTGTCAAAGCTGCCTCTTCCACGTGGTCATCCCGGTCGATGAATCTTCGCATTAATCGCTGCCGGTCGATGAATCTTCGCTTTAATCGCCGGTGTGGATCCCGTTCATAGCAATGCCGAAACTGGCGCCTAAGCATTACTCTGCAAAAAGTAACACAGAATAAAAATTATCAGGAATCAAAGAAGAGCCTCAGTCCGCTAGCCAACGTTTCGGCAAGAGGACTTGTCTTCGTTGTCATACACATAATAAATATCGAGAGAGCCCCGAGACGCAGCCGAACTCACACTGCGTAAACTGACATCCTAAACCACCTCATGGCCGCTAGGGTTAAATGGGGTCGCTAACATGCATAAGCACATATTAACTGAGGTTCTTAAGAGATTAAGGAGTGTTATCAAAGGCGCACATAGATGAAGTCGCTCAGAAAAAGGTACAAATTCTCAATGATAACCTGATGTGGTGCTTTGAAGGAACACTGAAAACAACTAAATCCAATTATTGTTCTGTTCAGAAATTTGATCACTGGCTCTTTCTACGAGATATGCTAGCGTTTCTCTGGCAGCAAAGAAACGCATCTATGGTTCAGAAAATTAAATTTAAAAATGGCTGGGGTTCAACGTGGCATGAACGTAGTTATACGAGCGAAAGCTATATTAAGCATGGTCTCCGCTATCTCAAATCAAATGTCAAGGCCATGGTTCAAGGTCGAAATATTAAGGTCAGGTGCCCACTTTCTTAAATCAAATGTCAAGGTGAATGGTCGAGGTCAAGTAGCCAATGGCCATAGTGATATCATCACGTGGTCATACTACCATTGCTTGGGCCATACCACCACGCAGTTAAGCCGGTTTGACCTTGAGGCATTGAAGGTCATTGTCTGATCCACATCGAAATCGGAACTTGCACCCCGATGAGTAGAGCTCTCACTCTAAAGACTTTCCCCGCCCTCGCATTAGTTCCCTAAGTTGACAGCGAAAAGGAGTGGTTGCAGCCGTTCTGATGTGAACAATACTGCAACATAGCCCCTGAGATCCATGCTAAAATCTGTTGTCGGTGTCCGAAGTTTACTTTCAAAATAGGCCTATGATGCCGACGCCTGTATTTTCGTTTTTTATATATATTTCTTAAAAAAGTAAATTTATGGTGAGAGTGATCCCTTTCTCGTTAGAATGCCGTACTCCGCACTAAGGACGAGGGTATGCAGTGAGTACGTGAAAACGGGGTTGGTAGCTCGCACAGTACGGAGACAAGGGAAGTGACTAAAATCATTATCACCGTCGGTTGCCCTTTCTGCCTTCTGTCCATCTTCGGGCAGACCATACGGTCGCGGTGTCACTGTAGTTGGCAAGGCCGCTTACATCGTCAGCAACGCAATGCGTGAAACTGCAGGCCTGAACTGCAATGGTGGATGCGGTACTCACCTGACGTGTTGGCGCTGTTGGCCCACCCTCTGGATTGAGAAGACGTGCAAATGGGGGTACAACGTCGGCACGACAAGTCAGGGCCGAGGTAGCGCTTCGTTTCAATGCCGAAGCCGGGAGGCATGCAAGATTGAGCTGCATGCAGCTCAAGTCGAAGTGCACTCGACTTGCCCGGTGTCCAACAGTGGCGCCCACACAAAGTCTGCATACGATTGCCTCTGCGCGGCATCACGAGGATACTTGTGCAAAGCCACTTTGGTAGCCGTCCTGCTGAAGTCCAGGATGCAGGAAACCGCGGCGATGACGATTAGCTTCTCTCGGAGCCACTGAAACCTCCTAACACGCTGCACGGTGAAAACAGCATACCCTGCACTTTCAGCAGTTGGCATTTGTTGTTGTTGTTAGTCTATCAAAAGATGGCACATTCAACGGAAAGAGCAAAATGAAAACAGCGCTACGCAACTGGCAGGCGCACCACTACACTGTGCCACTGGTGGGTGAGTGTCGTGCATGGTTCCCGTCCGCGTAACGAGTCGTACCAGGCTGAAAAAGGCAAACGGGTAGAGCGTAGAGGCATGGTGTTGGCCCTTGGTATTGGTAGACGATGCTCGACTCGAACGGAAGAGCGCCAAGGCAACCCGCCATGCCGCCAAGCACAACACTTGTCAACACATCGCTTAGTACATCGCAATTCTGCGCAGTGGCGACACTATTTACTTTTTCTCGCCAGCTTCCTATATACGTCACGGCCTTCCTGCGCTGGCGATGGGTCTTGTTTATAAGAACGAGCATTATTGCGTAAAATTTAGAATTGGAATAAAATATATTATATTCCCCACATGAATGCATACTTGCCTGCGACTACCTTTGCGTAAAGAGGAAGCATACAACAGACTTTTGCACAGCCTTGGATTTTGGTGTCTCTACCTCTTAAGAAATCCCAAAGACGGCGCGTGGAATTCAATATGTACTGCATAACAGTGGTGCTACTTGACCACCCCAGATGAAAATTCGCTTATCATGTATCCAGCGACCCGTGCTAACACAAAGCTCAGTCAGAGGCCCGTTTAGCTGAAACCCCTGGTATATTGCCAAATGAAATAAAACCGTCGCGCACTCTGTTTTCTGGCAGCGGGCGCTTTTCGGGACGCAAGACTTGTGGGCATTTCACGACGGAGAAAACTTCGTTCCCGCGCATTGCCGCCGAAGCGGCGACGCTCGCCAGCGCCATCTCTAGCTCGCAGTAAGCAAGCCATGGGTCACATGAAAAGGGCTCGCGCTGTGATTGGCGCGTTCTCCATGGGGAGGGGTTCCGTCGTCCCCGATTGACGGAAACCTACGGCCCAGCGCGAGGGTTTCTAGGGGCCCTACCAGCGCATGCCCACCGGCTCTGGGTTCCTGATCTCGGGGAGTAACCGGTCCAAAAAACACACCCCTCGGTCAGTTGCCGGTGCGACGGAGCAAGGGAAAAACCGGTTGTGAGAATGTGTCCATACACGCAATATCCGGCAAAATTGCCTCACTACGCGACATGCCAGCATGCGTACGCATCATCTGCTACACATTTTTACAGCGATAGCTCTACACGATGCAAGTCGATCTCCGCGATGTGCACGTGTGACCTTGCGAGCAACAACGATTGGCCCGGGCCACCCCCGAAATTTGACCTTGGCCGATTTGGACCAACCCAACAAATTAAACCTCCTCAAAATCTCCCCAAAAGAGCCCATCGGGACATTCGGAATCTCTCCCCCTTTCTCTCTCTCCCTCTGTTCACCATCCCACGTGTAGGGTAGCATACCGGGCGCTGCCTAGTTAACTCCCTGCCTTTCCGTTCGTCTTTCTCTCTCTCTCCAGGAGGTGCTCATTTTACCCAAACACATCCAAAACGTCCCCACAACTAGCAGTGTCCACTAAATGGGGTAGCGGAGAAAAAAAAGCGTACGTGGAATAAGTAATATCACCAAGACCTGATGCAGATGAATGGTGCATCAGAAAAAAAACAAGCATTACGGCACAAGCAGCTAAGATCCCACTCAAAATCTTCTGCGATGTACATTAGTCGCGGTGACATGCACATGTAAGACGGCGCTTGTTATGTCGTGAACATTCCTTAGATGGTAGGCAGACTAAGAAAAAGTAAAAATAAAAATGCCTTGACGAGGAGCTGTTCGGTCATGCTCAGTTGTGCTGCTTATATAGTGCCTATGCTACCTCTCCTGTCTCTCTTCCTTTACTCCCCGTTTGTCTAATTGGTTTTTGGAGAACTTTTCTGACTTCAGGGTAAACACCTCGATCACGCTGTGAGCAAAGGTGGGAGTGAAAAAAGAATGAGGTGCAGTAGTGATTGATTCCCAAATCAGTGGTGGTCCACCCATATCAAGTTCTGGAGCAATTTATGGAGCAAAAGAAAATTCAATTTGGATCACCTTTTCTGTATCAGAACAATAATTGTGGAGCAACCCAGGAGCAGAACGAACTTTATGAAGGAGTCACCCAGAAGAGTTTTTTACTAACGGGATCAGGTTCAGCCATATGTAGCTAGGAGGAAAAAAACAGATGATGTTCACAAAAAAACAGAGACAAATATTTTATTAATGCTGGCACTGCCCTGCACGTAATTTCAGCCAAGCGAGCTTCACTAAAAGTCTAAAGGACACGTTCAGTGGAACCATTATTTTTTATGTTGACACTGTCTCAATGCTTCTTGTAATCAATTTTTTTTACAGGTTCATCAAGCTCGCAAAGTGAATCAGCAGTGCCGGAATTTCCTCGTTCCAATGAAGCTTGACCTCGTTGGAATTGCTCTAAGCTTTTGTTCTTCAACCCAGAAGATATTTCTTCGGCCCTCTTCAGGGTTTACCAACATGATGCACGAACATGGAGGAAGAAAAACTATGGAAACGCCCTCGCTATCCGAGCTGCACGCCAAAAAAATGTTCTGGAAGTCACGCGCTTTCGCAAGGACTACTGCGAGTCTTTGGCTGATGGCGCAGCCAATAGTAACACTAGGCACCGCGGAGTCATCTGCTGCAATGCCTGCTGCGCATGCGCAAGCGCGCCGAGACGGCAGCCAAGGGGAGACGCCTTAAAGAAAATGTGACTTAACCGCCTCTCCAAAGTTCATTCTTCCTACATGTACGCGAATGAACCGGCTGTTAAATTCTACCACGAGCCATCCCACTATAGCGCCCTGGGTTTTAGTAGGTTGGCAACTGAAAGCCTGAACGGTTACAAAAATAGTAGCTTTCCCGCGACCACGTCTTCTTTTGGCGCACCTAAGGCGCAATATTGATCAATTTGCAGCTTTTGGAACAGACTGGTGTAGCAAGATGTAAATGTATCAGAATGGAGCAAATGGTGCAGCTGGAGCACCACTGCCGGATAATTTCGACCACCAAAGGACCTTTAATGTGCGCTGACACCGCACAACTCATGTACTCCCTTTGCTTTTCGCATCCATCGAAACATGGCTGTCACAGCCAGGTTCGAACCTTCTTGGGGTAGTGCAGATTGGACTCTATCGTTGTGTGACCTACCTGCCCTTGCTAGTCGTCGCCACATTGCTAGTGTGTTTCTTAAGCTTTTATTCTGAGCCGATGCCGCTTATACACCAAAAATCATCCGTAAATGGCTTACCGGTCAACGCTGGCATCTAGGGGGCAATATTGACGTTATGTGCCTGTACTGTGGCAGTACATGTCGTGCTGACCTGTACCACCTACTTTGGCATTTTTCAGAGTTCTACAAGGGACGCGTCGACCTCGTCGCAAAGCATGGTTTTCCCACTGAAGGTGAGGAATTTCGTGCATTGACCAGAGCCGAAGTGAATGGCATCTCGGAAGAGAGCGGCAAATATGTTAAGATAAGTGGCCTCTACAAACAGTGTAAAAAGTGTTTAGACCACCCATGCCACCCCTTCCTATATCAATGGACCCTTACTTTTCCATTTCTTAACTCAATTCCCCAACAAACGGCCTTGAGCCTCTCTTTCCATATAAGCAGCTCATCCATTCATTCTGATTGAGGTACAACAGGAACCCTACATCTGCGCACCCCCACTACGCATCTAGCTCTGCACTGGCCATCAGCAGCAGGCATCAACCTCAAGCCCAAACAACTAATCCTCTACATCCTTATTCCACCGGACGGCCAGCGACTGCAACGATGTTCCCCGAGAACTTGCTGCTATCACCTGGCCATCTATGCTTCTTGACTGAAGTACACATGCAGTTTCACAGTGAAAATCTTTACTTTGTATAACTTGCTCAAAAATTATCTCGTTTTTTATTTGTGCCCCCTTCATCCCTTATGTAATACCCTCAAACGATGGTCTTTAAGTTATTAGAAGTGAAAATCCACTGTGTAGTGATGACACATCATCTGTGATATTTATATAGACAATATGTGCCCTTAAGACAGCAGTTTCCAACACCAGTCTTGAAACAACATTTAATTTCCATTTTCCCGAGATGTGCTTGGCACGGCTCAATCTGCACTGCTCTCAGCAACAGCCGTGTCGTCATCGCACTCCTCCTGCCCTTCTTCTTGGGACCCGTTGCCAGACACGGCAGCCGCTGCTGCTGCAGCTAGCCGCTTGCGCTCTGCCCATGCCGCCTTTACCCATGGCTTCTTCACTTTCTTCCGGATGTAGTTAGGCCTGGGACGTTTGGGACGAGTGCTTGGAAGAAGTTCCACAGTGTCGATAACATTCTGTTCATCCACCAACAGTGGCCAAAGAAAGAATGAGATAAAGCGACCGCACAACAGATCGTATTTTCTTCGAGTGTCTCGCAGCTGTTCACACCGGCGGCAGGCATGCTGGTCCAAGCCCGGTGCCGACTCTCGGCTGGCAAAGGAGCAGAGCTCATCCTCTGAAAGAGCTCTCGACTGGCAATCAGTGCAGCGAACGCTCTCAATGTTTACTGCGTCAAAGGCTTCGGAGAGTTCCGGAAAGGCGGAGCCGTCACGTAGATAAATGCAAGAGTTTGCGTACTCTCCGTCAAGAAAACGGTCCACGAGTCGTCCAAATGTTGCCACGGTTGTCTGCGAAAAGACAAGGGTGACCGCAAATTTTTACAATTTGACATAAAGCTCACCAACTTAATGATAAAGAGGTTAAAATCAAACACGACAACAAAACAACGCAAAGAAAAAGGAAACCACTCAGCACCCACTTGCTTTCGACGGAAGTGACATTCCACTGACTGTAGAAGAGAAGTAAAACTTGTGCATAAGTTAACCAATATGCATTTATTTCTTTGGTAGGCCAATGTTGCCTATGAACCATATGTTCTTGTATTCAATGAGCAGTAACTGCAGAGAGAACAACCACACATTTTCCTTTCCTGCTACTATTAACTAGCTTTTCACTTCAACATTGCCTACAAGGCAGGCTTACTTCATTGTGACGCAACCTGCCGCCATACGCATCGTTAGAGTGTGCTGCTAAACCTTGTTAGTTTTGACTAGCATATTTCAAATCACTTAAAATATTCTCAAGGTAACACTTAAGGGGAGACGCGGGTCGAAAAGTCGCGGTTTTCTAAAAAAAAATCACTTTTTCGTTTTAAGCTGCATTGTCATCTTTGGTGTATAAGCTTTTATTTCTGTAAATATCAAGCCGAAATTCGCACGAGAAGTTACCAAAAAATGCGCCTAAGTGAGCGGCGGTAACTCTATAATCCACCGAAAGTTTAGAAAGTCCGCGCCGTTTGCATCGTTCTCACGCAATCCAGCCTCACCGCCCGCCATTTGCAATCATCGGGGCGTGCAGCGTCAGCCCTTTCCTCCAAGGTTCAATGGCTGTCAGTCTCGTATGTTCACGGAGAATAAAAGAAAAACGAGAAAGAAGACGAGACTGTCGCGTGTTTTGAATTGCGCGCCATGCAGCGCGGCGCCGCCATTGGACGGCGGTGCTCCTTTTGTGCAGTAAAGCCGAACCACCGCTGCTGCGTGTTCTCGAAAGCCGCACAGTTTCCCGTGTTCTTTCCGCGTTTTCGTGATGACTAGCCCGAAAAAGTGCAGTTCCGACGCCCGGAAGTATCGAACTCGGCACAAGTACCGAGGGAAACGGCGTAAGACTGTTAAAAAAACGACAGCCGGGAATGACGCCCGCGACGCTCCGGCGTCGGTTAGGCCTACCGCCGACACCGGTCACCGCGACAGTTGTGAAATCGACGCTGCTATGGATTTCGTCAGTGCATCGCAGAAAAAGATGGGATTCTTCAAAAGTGACTCAAGGTCGGTCGGTGCCCCTGCTGCTAGCACGGTGTTGTGCGAGATCGGCGCATTGACGGCACTGGTGGCAGGATCGGCATGCCCTACTTGCCGCGAACGGAAACTCGCCGTCCGAGAAGCAGCTGAGAAGCGCAAAGGGCTTTCGTCGTACTTAGAGCTACGCTGCGAAAATCCCGACTGCCCAGAGTCTGTGCTTTCATTCACGCACACGTCGAAGCGGATCATTTCGGCCGGTGAGTGCGGTGACCCCGGGGCGAACACTCGCTACGACAGCGGGAGCTCGCGCGACGGCTTCGCCGTAAACGTGAAGGCTGTTTTGGCAGCGCGTGCTATAGGTGCTGGATATGACCAGCTTTCGCGATTTTGCGCAATCATCGGCCTTCGAAAACCACTGCATCACAAGACATTCCATGCTATTTCCAAGAAGCTCCATGGTGCTGCAATGGAAGCTGTTCGCCAAAACTTGGAACAGGCACGAAAGGTGGCAAAGGACGCCGTTGGCGGCGGCGATGTGCCGGTCATGTTTGACGGCACGTGGCAAAAAAGGGGCCATAAAAGCCACAACGGAGTGGGCACAGCTGTGTCCCTGGACACAGGCCTTTGCTTGGACTTTGAAGTGCTTTCAAATTACTGTCTTGCTTGCAGTATCCACAAGCCCATGGGTGATGATGATGAGGTATGGCAAGCCTTTCATCGCCCTGTATGCGAAAAGAACACTGAATGTTCATCTCATGCAATGGAACCTGAGGCAGCAGTGCGCATATGGCAGAGGACTTTGTCATATGAGACCCCACTGCGGTTCACAACTTTCTTGAGCGACGGTGACAGCAAAGCCTATACTGCCGTCTGTGGGGCTGAGGTGTACGGTGACACTGTCATCGAAAAAGAAGAGTGCACTAACCACGTTGCAAAACGCCTAGGCACTGCTCTGCGAAAAATGACAACACCACTGCCACGAGGTCAAAAGCTATCTGTCACAGCCATCCAGAAACTGCAGACATATTATCAAATAGCCATAACAAATAACAAAGGCAGCGTGCGCAGCATGTACACTGCTATATGGGCCTCCTATTTTCATTGTTGCTCCAGTGATGGGGCCAGCAGCCACAAATTTTGCCCTGCTGAACCAGATTCCTGGTGCAAACATAGGCGTGCTGAAGCACTGGGGGAGCCTACACCACGCCATACCCCTTTGTTGACAAAAGCTCAGGGCTTGGCAATTATGCCTATATATAAGCGCCTTACTGATGAGAAGCTCCTGGCTCGGTGCCTTCATGGCAAGACGCAAAACGCAGCGGAGTCGCTCAATAGTAAAATATGGCTGCTGTGTCCAAAAACAAAATTTGCTTCTCGGACATCTGTGGAGACAGCCACGGCTATTGCCGTGCTGTGGTACAACAAAGGCCATGCCGGCTTTGAAGAAGTCCTTCAAGAGATTGGGGTACTTCCCCCAGAAGAGTTGGTTGCACGCAGCGACCATTCTGATTGCATGCGGATAAAGAAGATGAACTTGAAGCGAACCGCAGAAGCAAGGGCGCACCGTCGGAGCGCAGTGAAAAGGGCTCGCACCGAGGAGACCAACCGTAGGAGCCGGGAAGGGCCAAGCTACAGCGCAGGAGCCTTCTAGAAACTGTGTGTGCTTTCTGTAAAGCTGCTCTTGGGTGTGACCAAGATTCATCGGAAAACAATCGCATTTTGAAGAATAGAATGTTTTGAAACTTTCAAACCTGTTTTTCTCATTTTGAAATTTTTTTATATTTTCGTGTCTTCCGGGAAGCCTTTTGTACTCTTAGAATTGGTGTATACTAACGAAATTTGGCATACATATTCTTGAAGGTATGTAGAATGCCGATATCTACTTGAAATTTCATTATCGGTCGTCAGTAATTACAATATAACGAAGCTATGTTTCAGGGAACTGAAGAAAGCAATGGTTGAAGTGTCAATTTTTTTGTCTAACTTCCAATAACTGAACACGTTTTTTGACTAGATATTGGCACTCTGTGATCTACAAAGAGCTAAATAAGCTATAGCACAATACCTTTTGTGAAAGTTTAGTGCATAAAAAAGTGCCCATAAAATCGTTATAATTTGTCATTAAGTATAATATAACTTTAGAACTGTAGCAGCTACATAAAAACTAATTGCATATTTGAAATCTGCATAAAAAACTGTCTAGTTGGCTGAATTTTGAAGTCTCTGGTACAAATAATAAAAAAAAAGTTGTTTCGAGGAGCCTCTCCCCTTAAGCAACAAGGCACATTTGCATCCAAATACACATAAGTAGTTTGGGTGTTTTAGTAAACACTTTCTAAAGTTTACAGTCAGGGTGCTTGGAAAAACAATTTTTTCAGAGAAAATCTAAGCCGTGACGAACAATAGTGGCTTCGAAAATTATGCTAAACTGGAAGCTAAGCAGCTAAATTTTAACATTTTAATTAGTAGAGCTTCAAGGTCTGCTTATTGTCTTTGCAGCCACAAAGATGATAATTATCAGCCATATCACTTTGTAAAACAAAGAAAATATCATTCTCTAAAACCCTCAACCCCAAGGAAACCTTACGCTTTTTTCTGCACAAAACTGCAACACACAACATAAGGTGCGCATGCATCCACTGGTGACAGGTTGCAATGTGAACTGCGCCCAATTCGAATCACCTGCATTATTAGGTACACAGCGTCGTGCGCTTTCTTTTCTTTAGTCACATGGTACACGTGAATGGATTCATCATCGCAGCCACCACAGCAGTCATTTTCAAAAGCATTACATTTATGTAACCATGAAGCACTCTCCAAAAAAGCATTTGCCAACATAATACTGCACTTCCCTTGTTATGAATTTGCAAAGGCCTACAATCTGCAACAACTACCCTTGGCAACAGATTAAAGCACCCAGGGCCGAAACACACCCTCTCTTCCTACACAGCGAAACACAGTTTTACGTTACAGCTAATACTTTGCACTTCAAATAAAGTACATAGTGGTAATACCAGTGATTTATGGCATATTTCTGACATAACTGCAGTTTCAGCATTACAGAATCACAACAGAAATATTTTTTGATCACAGCAAATTTTTTTAGGCACCTGCGGTTAAGAGATGCATTCATAGATGGCACGAGTTTTACCAGCAATGAAACAAGGCAACCACGCAACTGACAAAGTTGTAGATGCTCCTGCCCTGCAGCATTATCTTCACTGCCAAGAAGAGTTATCACGGAGCATAAAGAGACAGAATGCTGGGGATATATGCGATGTGGAGAGATGAACAGCCTTCACAAAGCCAATAGCCACGATGCAATTCCAAGCTGGTTCTGTTTGTCTGTTTCTCCCTCCTCACTTCCACAATGGCTGAGTTATTGAAACGCCCTACGGCTGAGCTCGATTCCGTGCTGCAACCATGTTGCTATGCATGTTGTCAAACCAAGACACCCTCAAGCTCTGCACAAGTAGACAACTGTATCTGTGCATCCTCTTTTTATCCCTGCTTCCATTTGCTGCAGTGGAGGAGAGGTGCCTACCCTTGGTTAACCTCCTTGCTGTTCCTCCTCCGCTCTCTCTCTCACCATTAATACCAGTTATTAACGTTTTCACCACCCCGCACAAGGCAGCAGGCTGAGGTATATATGTTAGAGCAAAGCGGCAGTATCCACCTCATTTGGCGGAAGCAAGGGAGCCAGGTGGCTACTCCCCACGTGGAACTCTGTGGGCACGACCACCATGCCCGTGCGGAAGAAGGCCTCAAACTCAGGAACGGTGCCCACTTTCTCAACCTCGAGGTCTCCCGGTGGTCTTTCGAGCCCATAAATGTCGTGAAGAACTGCAAGAGAGAGAGGTGTAAATTTTGATCCAGATGCACCCATGTATGGCACGCATATCGATAAACAATCACACATTCTCCTTTACTGTCAACATTCACGTGCCAGAGTCGCTGAATCTTTGACACACGGCTGCCAGTACAGACTAAAGTGTGCAGTACGATAAGCGGATGGTCATGAGCAGGTGCAATTAGCACCATGATGCTCGCCACATAATGAGAGCACAGCAGCCGCGATGACGCAAGAATGCTAGAACCACAAGAGAGTATTAAATCTCAACTCTAGACCCCTTTCACACACCTGCCACTTAACTCCCTGAGTGATTCACTGATACATTCACTGCTTCACTCATCCATTTGTCGATCCCTGTATGCATATCTATTCACATATTTATCTGCTTAAGTGCTCATTTACTTAGCTGGACAACACTGCCAGCTGCCTTTTGGCAACCGAGGCAGGGGAGTTCAAGAGAGATATTTGTATGTTGCCTTAGATTGCACACCTCTAAATGGGAGCAAGAGACAAAATGACAACGTAAGGCTATGTGCACCGGAACTACGCTTTACATGGTCTCGGTGCAACACCTACTCGATGCCTGCTGCACCATATGTGAACACAACCCGCGAATATGACACAGCTCTTGCCTTGCTCACACAACAGACCTGCGCTGACTGCCTCCAGCTTACGGAACATCCAAGCTACCTCTGCAGCTACCTGACATCAGCTTCAGCAGCATCTGCTGCTGATCAGCATAAAGCAATGAAAATGAGCACTCATGCAGATGTCATCAGTTCCTGAGAACGATTTGGAGTGCTTAGTACACTGCAGCCTTGTCCCCCAGCATGGTGCCTTACCAAGGGGCTTTCCATTTGTGTTCATGGAAATGCTCAGAACCATGTCAGGCAGCAGAAGAGGCACAAGGCATGAGAGCTGGAAACCTGCTCAAGGGCTTAGTTTCCTCGCTTCCAATGAAACTTAAATGCTCGTGCAAGTGTGTGCAAGTTTGGAGTGACTTTCAAAGCAGCAAATATGCCAGTTCCAAGCAACCACTAGCATTTTTGGCGAACGTAGCAAAACACACCAGAGTGCAACATGGATCTGCAAGCATCACTGAAGCGACTAAACAATATTACAGTCAAATGTCAATTATTCGGACTCAAAATGGATCAGATTATTTTTTTTCAATTGTAACTATAATTAAATCCAAAGATGGCCCAATAACAATGAGAGAATGATACTCTCCATTGTCTCAGCACCTGCTCCACTCCAGAGAAGCATCTGCTCAAATTCTGGAACCTATTTGAGTATATTTGACCACTCAACACTGAGGAAAGCTGATGAATCTGCAGTGGCCTTCGCTCGTCATGACCCTGTCTTCCGAGCCACTCAGCTGCCTTTTCCTCACAGCCACCAAAGTTCGCAAGGTTTCTTCCTCGAAAGTTGCATGCAAAGAAAACTGGACGGACGCTCATGACCGACCTCAACTTCAACACGAGAACTACATATCTCAAGCTAGGAAGTCTCAAAACAAGGCAACGACTTACATCAGGCAGCAATAGACAGCAAGCCACACTGTACGCTTTTTGTCAAAGATTCTCAGGCCAGAACAGGTACCACACACATGTAAAGGTCGTTTGAATTAATAAATTTTTTTTTGTGGCAACATAACTACTACAGCACAAAACTGTCGGCTCCAATAAACCTCGTAATTTGGCTTATCCCAGTCAACGAGATTTCACTGAAAAAGGCAATATCCATGCACTGAGCAATTAAATGACTGTAGGCAAGTTGCCTGAAATGAGCAAGATCACAGCATCACCACAAGCAAGTGAACATATTTTGAGCATATCCAAGATGTGGCAAAAGAAAATTTGTCCAATATACTTAACAAGGGAACTGCAGGCATGGCGACCACTTATGGAGGCTTAGTCCTGCAAAAATCCTTATTAGCTACTTTTCGTAATCTCTGCTGCTATCTGGTAAGTACGATCAAAGTCCCATTGTTTCTCTACACTTCGGGAGCTCTGAAACAGGTGAACGTCGGTGCATGCACGCCTTTCAGCCATGGTAAAAAAAAAGAGCAAGCAGATGCAGCTGCATTTCAACAGGCTGTAAAGCATTTTTTGAACACTTGGTAGCACTCATGGTAGGGCAACTCACATACGTAAGCATACATTTGAACATATAGGGGCTCTAAATCTCCCTATGTGCCCCGGAAATTTAAAAATTTTCCCTACATTCAAATTTTCTACACAGTGCCAAAAGCTCGAAATGCTGCACAAGATATTTCAATCATGTGCAGGAACCCAAACTATCATTTGTAATCATTTGAAAAAAAAAAAACCGTGACACAGTTTGCACTTCCGGAGCCATGTTTTCAAAGGTTTCATCTCATTTGGCCTTGACGTCATCATGAGGAAAGCAATGGGAGGTAAGAAAGCAAACCACAAGGCATAGGCATGGCCAATGTGGCCAGAGCACCTCTGCATCAGTGCTCGTCTGTGTCGTGTCTTCCTCGTGGTCCCTGTCAAAGTGCGCGCTGTTCCATTTTAAAATGACTTACCAACTCGCCCAAGCATCCGTTTTAACCTCTGCTTGCCACTCTAGTGCCATTGCATTCAATCCGGTCGACACCGATTCCTCGAATAACCACCGCACAGTTTCTTTACCAAAACGGGATTAGCAACGACATAGCTTGTCAGGCACGTCAAGCACGCCATGCTCCATCAATTGTCAACGTTGACCCCAGTTTGCCATGTGGCAGTATGGGCATCAGGCGATTCATTCAAGCAAGTGGCCCCATGAGACTGTTCCGGCCAAGACCAATGTGACATCAACCCTAATGGCCAATGTCATTTGGAGCCATGACCTACATGGCATACACCAAATAAAATCAAAATGAAATAAGTTGCCAGAAACTCATACAGTGGGATTACGACAACAATCTAGAACTGAGACTGCTCTAATAGCCCCACTCCTATTGGTTGCAGCCAGTTGTAGACACGACAGGAGTGGTGCTTTTAGAGTGGTTTCGTAACATAACCCAAGGTCTGTGGAAACTTGTTTCCCCCTCCATTTCGACGTGGCCCATCTTCATCGTCGGCGGTCGGGACAGCACCGGTTGGGCGAGAGGAGGAGTCTCCCTCATGGGGGAAAGAAAACGGTGACGGGAGCGCCACCTCGTAGGTTACACGGAATTCTGCGGGACCGGAGAGAGTCTCTTCGGGAACCGGCCAGCGTCACGAGCGGTTAGAGCCGCACGCTCTCATCACCTTCCGCGGCAGGCGCATGGGGATCCGTTCTGCCTTGCCGCTGGACTTCTGGTTTGAGGCAGTGAAGCGGACGCAGCAAACGCGCACTCTGGTCGCCTTCCCCAGCAAATGCTAGGGAATGGCTTTGCCCCAAGAATGCAGCACACATGGGAAAACCCGGCCGCCACTGTCGGCGCATGTAAATGTCCGCTGCCGATACTTCGTAAGTCGCACCCCTGCCCCAGCCGGTAAGTTGGAAGTCCTTCTTACGTAGCCTTCTATTTTCGAGGAATCTCGTTGATGTTTTGTAGATAGCTGGCCCGCTCTGTGTATTAATTGCAAGTGTAATAAGTAGCA